>PVIY010010800.1:0-67513 GCA_004026745.1 Myrmecophaga tridactyla | reverse complement strand
GAGAGGCTGGGCCAGTTTAAAGGTCAAGAGAAGAAGCCAAGGTTGGATAAAAGTTATCTAGGTATGTAATAAGGGATTACTCTTCACAACCTTTTAGTCCTAGAGCACAGGACTTGCTTGGTACATCAAATCCCTCCTTCACTGAGTTTGGCTAGGCCTACCATGCACAATGGGTGTGGGTGTGTATATGTGTCCAAGGGTGGATATATGAAGCAAAGACTAAAATCCTTAACATTTCAAAATTCTGGACTTTCCCTGCTTGGCTTCCAGAGAGACCATAAGTGAAGGCTTCTTTATGGTACCCGGAGCCAATGTCCTACCCTGCTGCAGTAATGACTATAGTGTCATATAGCTAAAGGAGAAGGGTTTTTGTTTACATGCTGTGGGTTCACTACAAATCTACCTCACTGTGTTGAAACAGGGAAAATGTGATAGAATGCATTGCGTTCTTGTCTCCCCAAGTGCCCCCCCAACCCCCAATAGTTGTACTTGTCTGGGCTTCGTAAAACTTTGTGAGTCACTAACTTGGTGATTTTAGGTGGCCTAATTTGTGTAAGTGTAATGTGTTGGTTTTTCTCCATGTTCTTTTGGGGTTTTTATTGTTTACAAACTTCTTTTTTGTATTGGAGGAAAAATAGCCAAAGCATCTTTGGCAGAAGATTCTGCACCAGGCAAAAGGATCTGAAACATACTTGGGGACCCCTCTTTGAAGTGGGGATCTTGAACCATCCTCTCTTTTGTATTCCCCTATCTCCTATTTTGGACTAGTTCTTCTGTCCTAAAAACTTACCAGCTCCCCTTCCCCAAACTCCACACACATTTAATCTGGAGGTTATCTCCACAACTCTTCAATGACTTTTGCAAAAAACCTAAGGAACCTAAGAACACTTCATTCGTCATTCCCAGACCTTTGCATTAACATCATTCCTCAATGTGATTCATGCCAAAAGATTAACACAGCTGCACTTGGATTGACCAAGCCTACTTAATCATCAATCCTAGGATAAAGAGAAGCAGTGAGGTGTGGATGTTTCCAGGTAGAAAGTGGAAGTGAGAGATCAAGAAAGGGAAGATGAACGTATATCCAAATCACTCAGAAACTTTTATGCAGGTGCAAGAAACTTATGTCAAAGCAGCCACAGATGGTTTAATAGGAGATGGAAGAATATAATGCCATGTTTACTGCTAGAAACCAAGGCTTTGTGTGGAATCTTGAATTTATGGGGAGGAAGGGAGGGTAGGAAAGCGTGTACCTGTGCGTTCTTTCCCTAATCCCTTCCTCTCATTCCTGAACTGAACGGGACTGAGCCCCCTTGGGCTTTGGTGCCCCTATCACTGGGATATATTTTTTTGATGGTTGATTTTCGCTTCTACTATCATTTTGTAACATTCCAACCCTTTCCCCTTCCCCTCTTTTCCCTGGGATAATACAATGAATAAATAAAGACTTGTTGGAACTGAAAAGAAAAGAAGGACCAGACAGGGAGTCCTCTCAGCAAGGCACTGGTTGGAGTATAGGCCCAAAGTAGAAGCAGTTCCTACTGTTTTGGAGCTACAGAAAGGAATGCTCTTCTTCATCCACCTAAAAACAGCTAAAAAGGAAGGATGCTTGACCAACCAGCAGACTTGCAGAGATTTGAAGAAATGTGTGAAAAATATTTATCATTCAGCTATCAACTTCTCCTCTGCATTGGTCCCACTTAGAGTTAGAAATGACTGTGATGTAGCTCATTATTGATAACCCTTGGTACAAAGGTCAGAGCTGGTTTGCCAGGCTCTGTATGGTTGAGGCCAGCTCTGAGCTCATGTGCCAATGCTTTTTGCTGAAAAAAGCTCTTCACAGATGAGGCAATAGCTGTATCTCTATGTACCATGCTGATGTGTGCTTGCAGCTGATCCAATGGCCCAATCAGCTAGAGGAGAATTAATTTTGTGGCTAGTTTTATACCACTAGTGTTTTGGGAAGATTTCCATACTTATATCATCCCAGATCGTTTCAGGCATTTAAGCAAAATGCTTTTAGCTATATGTGAATTATATAGGAAATGGATTTTTTTTTTCACAAAATACTCAAAGGATTGCATCTTCTTCTTTGAGGGAGCATTTATTTCCATTATACTTCTCTATCTCCAGTATATGTTCTATTTAAAATTTGAGTCTTTATTCACAGCACTGAACATGGGCTTTAGGGGGTAAAATAAATTAAAAATTTAAGCCCAGACAAGTGCTCTTGGAAGAAAAATTGAAGGTCAGACAAGGGTCGGAAGCCCGGATCCCTAAATGAATGAAGAGGAGTAGAGGACTTAAAATCTAGCTTTAACACATGACCATGTGTAATTGTTTGAACAAAGCTGTAGAAGATGACTTGTGTGATGTGTATTAAAGGATTAAGTATGCATGTTGCTGTTGTCATTTAATGACTGGATGTTCTGGCTCAGGTGAATTATAATTGAATATGTATTATTAAAATGCATTAATGGACTTTAGCTTGGTAGTTAACCCATCTGCACAAATGCTGTTTATCAACCTTTGCATTTCTTAGTGATCTTCTGCAAGCATTTAAACCATTTATAAAAAGCATTCTCTCCTCTGATCACAGTTTAATGGGGGAAAAGAGGACAATAAGAAGAATTACTTGAAACAGAAATGTAACTTAATATTTCAAAGCCCTGAGGTTGCTGATTAGACCATTAGTCTCTGCATAAAGTCTCTTACTAAACTAAATTGATTCTTTTTCAATATAAAAATAGTACAAAGTGTTTGGATTTTGAAATAGTGAAGTTCTGTGAGCTCTGAATTGCAAGCCCGAAAATAACAAATCTTATTTAATTAACAGAAGAATGATATAGTGAAGAAAAACATGATGTTAAGATACAGGAAGAATTGATTAGAGCTGCGTTTTTATCTGTAAATTTGGTGAGTAGAATTTGCTTGTAAGACAGGCAACGTTAATTACTTTGTTCCCAAAGCAGATTCCTCATTTTAAAAACAAAAAATTGCAAAGAAGTAGGGAAACATCTGTGGGTACATTCCTTTGTACTAATAAAATAATTGTATTGAACTCCACATATGTACATACTTAGAATTTAAATCAAGACAATCTTACAGGTCTGTATTCATTAAATATTATATACCATTTTATATGGGGATACTCATAAAAGGGGAATATGGAACACAATTAAAAGAAATAAATTTAGCATGACTTTGGCGCTTTATAAAATCTTCTTGTCACTGAATATTTTTAACTGACTCCTTCTATCCACATGTAACCAGTATCACGGTAATCAGCAAATTCAAAGAATTCACTGGATCTTGGATGAAGAGTTGAGGACCTTATCATTATATGGTTTGTTATTCAAAAAGAGTCCCAGCATGTAACCTGTGCTGCTTTATTACATTGCCTGACATAAAAATTCCACAAGGGGCACCAAAGTGATAGCACATTTCCCTCTTTTCCTATCTAAACTCAAGGTGGCAGAAGGCAAAACATGGGAAACAGCTCAGGGTTTTGCACTTGAAAGGTCAACACTCTTCCTGGAGGGGAAGAGCTTTCACTAAACTGCAAAGTCTAGAGAAACACAGTTTAATTTATGACAGTTCACCTTGTGGACACCTGAGTGTGCACTGGTACTCGTAGTCAGGTAGCAACAGTTCACCATTTCTGCTCCATCTCACAGAAAGACACCATCAACCGACCCTGCAAAGCCATGTAATCTCTAGAAGAGGAAAGAAATATTCGGATTATTAAGTATTTCTTCTGGAAATGATTCTTTCAGAGTTATTTTAAGCTTTGGAGAAAAATAAGTACCATCATTCAGGAATGACTTTCCCAATTTTCCTTAAGTTCACTACACTCACACGAGTGTTGCAAAAATAGTTAGGAAAAATTTCTATTTCTACTTCTGGTACTATCAAACAATTGGGCAGATGAAACGTGTTCTAGTTTGCTAGCTGCCAGAGTGCAACACACCAGAGATGGATTGGCTTTCAATAAAAGGGGATTTATTTAGTTAATGTATTGTTCTTCAGAGGAAGGACAGGTAACTTTCAACTGAGGTTCTTTCTTATGGGAAGGCATAGGGCAATCCCTGCTGGCTTTCTCTCCAGGCCTCTGGGTTCCAACAACTTTCCCCAGGGTGATTCCTTTCTGCATCTCAAAAGCCTAAGCTGAGCTGCGCCAAGTTGAGCTCTGTCTTTAAGCACCAGCCAATTAAATCAAACATCACTCATTGCAGCAGGCATGAATGTAGCCTTCTAGCCGACTGCAGGTGTAATCAGCAACAGATGAGGATCATATGTCATTGGTTCATGTTCACAGCAATAGAACTAGGCACCTTCACCTGGCCAAGTTGACACCTGAACCTAACTACCAAAAAAAAGAAATAATTCATCCACAGGTTGGGCTTCTGGCTTATTTAGTGTCCTCTCCCCTCATATAAAGCCATGTGATCCTTATCTGTTTTCTAAACTCCATTGCAGGTTCTGAGAATATCATCTCTCTGGTGAAAAAGAAATTCTAGTACCGTATCCCAAGAGTATCAGTATTAAGTAAAACCTGCTGATATTCTCAGTCTTAGTACTCAGTTATAAGAACTGGAATTCAGCCCTGTTCCTTTGACCAAGCCCCAGTCTTGTACACAAATATCAGTTACGAATCCCTGTCTTACTTCCACATGACAGCATCCCTACCCTCATCCCATTCACAGTGCCCTGAGTCTTCCCAGCTGATGTCTAGCCCTTTCCTGTCCCACTTGCTCACACTTCCATATCTGAACCATAGTCCCTCAATTGGGCCTGACTATCTGTGTCATCAGATATTCTTATCAATAACTTTGAAAAGTTACCAACTTTTCTAGAGTCTGTGTTTGAGCAAGACTTTACATTCTGACCAGATCCCTCTCCTTCCCATCTTGATACCTCAATTGTTAAAAAAAAAAAAAAAAGGATTCCAAATATTGTCCAATGCTCACTAAATAAAAGGTGTTCTATTTTCAGCCACTGTTCCATTTTTTCAGTTGAAATTCTTTCTTCGCTTACATATAATTTCACTATGTTGATTCTGCCCTTACATGATTTGTGATGGCGCCTCTGTCGCCATTGCTGCTTCTTGTTCCTCCTTCTATGCAATATATATTAGCCTCCCTGCAAGGTTCCCTCCTCAACTCAGCTCTTTTTTCCTTCACACTCACCCTCTGAGGCCCCAGCTCTCCATGGTTATAATACCATCAGTAGGTGTCTGACACCCAAATCAGCATCTGCAAGGAGCTCTAGTCCTTAATTTAAAAAATTCTGTCTACCAGATCCTTAGGTTTAATAACTCAAAAATGAAAGTCATCATCTTTCACCACCAACCCATTCTTTGTCCATTTAGTCCCATTTTTATTAGTGGTTCCAACATTTTCTAGGCCACCCAGATTCAAAATTTGGTACAATTTTAAACCCTAAACTCTCTACCACTTCAAATGATCAATTAGACCTCTTAACTTGCTATCAAAAATCTTTCATTTTTTTCATTTTTTTATTCCCCCAGCACATACCTTAATCCATGTTTTTACTAACTCAGGAGTATATGTTTGCTTTAATCTCCTATTTTACCATCCTATATATCCCATAAGGTTAATCTTGCTAAAATTCTTTGATTAAAGGATTTAATTACTGACAATGAATTATAAAATTATTTCCCAAAGAATGGTAAGCATAGCATTGGTCAAAAATAGAAATAATTTTAACAACATATCTGTAATAATGGATATAAAAACTTTGTTATGATAAATAATGACCATTATGGATAATATTGCTTACGAAGAATAAAAAGTTTTAAAAATGATGCAAGATAAGAAAAAAATGTAATACTGCTGTAGAAATACATGGAAAAATGGGGCAATATTGGCTTATATTAAAACCTATGTGAATTAGTCTCTATTGCCTTTCTTTAACTTTTAAGCCATGTTCCCCATTATGCACTCACAGACATTCTTTCTTCAAAACAAGTGAGTCAATTTAGCATACCTTGAATATGGGTTATACCATCCACCCACATCTATAAGTTTGCCACAGATCAGCAGCAGGACAGTGAGTACATGGTGAAGTTAAAGGATAAGCATTATAAGTTGGAAAGTCATCAGAAACCAGAGCAAAAATGTCAAATGTGGAGGGAACTGGAGAGACAAATCAAGGATGCACAAAACTCAGGGAATAAGGTTAGTAATGAAGGAAGCAAAATGGAATGTGCTGCAAGTTCCAGTCAACAAAGTTAGCAGTAAAAGGTGCTCCAGGGTTCCATTCCCTCACAGAATCTTTGAACAACTAGTAAAAACTGGCAGAACCATTTCTCTTAAAATTCTGGAAAAGGAGTGATGTCATCAACATGGCGACATAAACAGCTACTGAAAACCTCTCCCAAGAGATCTAGAGAAATAAAAGACAGTTCTCATTTGTTCAGGGCTCTGAAAGAAGGTAAAAACTGGAGAAGAATCCCACGAATGCTGAATTGAAGAAAGAGAAAAATATCACATAGGAAAGTTTCTGTCCCAGAGTGGCCAGCCCTCTCTCCTTCCTCCCACTCGGTCCCACATAGCTCAGAAACTGCCCAAAGGCAGCAACTGAGATCCTTCCCACCTCCCACCAGGAACAGACAAGCAAATCTCAGCAATAAGACATATCCCTACCTTTATGCAGACACAGAAACCCAAGTCTATCCTGCTGGGGAGGGCAGAATATAAAAGTGCAACAAGGAGGAGTTTCCAAAATGGGGGATTAGGGAGGGAAAGGCAGAATCTTTCCCAAAAGTAGCAAATGGCCTGACAGAAACTATACAAATCAATTGTTTGGGGACCAAGGGACAGGAAGCCCCATTTCAAAGCCCAGGTCAGTGAAGGAAGAAGTGTCTGAGAAAGCATGGACAGAGACTGCATTTCTGGCCATGGGTCCTGGTGTCTGCCCCCACCCTTGGGTGAAAAAGCATCGGGTGGCCTGATCCTTGACTAGGGGATGGCTGCAGACTGGGGCAGCTGGGGAAATCTTCTGCTGCAGGTAAAGTTAGGGGCACAGCCCCACACTGAGCCAGATTTTGGCTTGCAAAGTGAGGGCACAGGAACCCCACAGTTTCAGCCCTGCCTAGTCAGACACTGTGGGGTGCCAGGAGGTGAAAAGCTTATGAGGGCAATTAAGTCACTGAATAGTGCTGTCTTCTGGGCAGGCTGGAAAGTGTAGGGGAAAACTGCAGGGCTTTTCAGAGCCACTGCAGACCATATCCCAGGCCCATAGGAACTGGTCTATACCCCTTGTCTAGGAACCTGACCCTGTATTGGCTTAGAAATACTGACAGCCCAACTGTTAAAGCAGTGGCTTATGCAAACCTGGGCAAGAACTAAAGCCTAGACAAGAGAGAGAGACCAGCCTTCAGAATAGACCCATTAAGGTAATCAGATACCAGCGAAAAATCACAAGACATACTAAAACTCACGAAATGGCCCAGTCAAAGGAATAAATTTTAAAAATTGGAGGAGAGAACAAATCTAGAACAACCAATCAAAGATGTGTAAACAAAATCTCTTGAATCAATTCAAAGAAGTGAAGGAAAGTGTGTATAAAAAGATAAGGGATATTAGGAAGACACTAGAAGGACATAAAGAAGAATTTGAAAAAAATACAAAGAAAAATAACAGATATTATGCAAATAAAAGACAATATAGATGAGATTAAAAATATAATGGAGACGCACAGCAGCAAATTTGAAGAGTCAGAAGAAAGAATCAGTGTACTAGAAGATCAACAGAATTCAAACAGAAAAAAAGAACAAATGGAGAAAAAAATGGAAAATAAATGAGCAGGGACTCAAGGAATCGATTGACAATACAAAGCACACAAACATATGCATCATGGGTGTCCCAGAAGAAGAGAACAGAAAAAAGCCCGGAAGAATATTCGAAGATATAATGGCTCAAAATTTCCCACCCTTGCAAATGGCATAAAATATGCAAATCCAAGAATCCCAGTGTACTCCAAACAGAATAGATCCAAATAGACCCACTCCAAGACCTACTAATCAGACTGTCAAATGCTGAAGAGAGGGAGAATAGTCTGAAAGCAGCAAGAAAAAAAGTGATTCACTACCTACAAAGGAAGCCAGATAAGACTAAGTGCTGATCTCTCAACAGATACAATGGAGGCAAGAAGGCAGTGGAATGAAATATTTAAGATACTGAAGAGAAAATGCCAGCTAGGAAGTATGTATCCAGCAGAGTCCTTCAAAAAAGAGAAAGAGTTTAAAATATTCACAGAAGCAAAAGCTGAGAGAGTTCTTTAATCAGAGACTGGCTTTATGAGAACTACTAAAAGTAGTGCTGCTGGATTTAAAGAAAAGACAGGAGAGAGAGAAGTTTGGGGGAGGCTACAGAATTGAAGAGTATTAAGGGTAACTTAAAGGGTCAAGAGAGAAAAAATATCTGACAAATAAAAACCAAATGATAAGATGGTTGAATTAAGAATTACCTTGACAGTAATAATTTTGAATGTTAATGGATTAAACTCTCAATCAAAAGACACAGATTGGCAGAATTGATTTAAAAATATGATCCATTTTTACTGTTTTTCAAGAGACTTATTTCAGACCCAAAGATACAAATAGGTTGAAAGTGAAAGGATGGAAAAAGTTCCCCCTTGCAAGTAATAACCAGAAAAAAGCTGGGCTAATTATACTAATAACAGAGAAAAATAGATTTTAAATGTAGAACTGTTATAAGAGATAAATAAGGGCACTATATATTCATAAAAGGAGCAATTCAGCAAGAAGATATAACAGTCATTAATGTCTACACTTCTAATCATGGTGCCCCAAAATACACAAGGCAAACACTGGCAAAAGAGAAGGGAGTAATAGACGACTCTACTATAATAGTGGGAGATTTCAACAAACAGCTCTCTCCAATAGATAAAATGTCTGGACGGAGGATCAATAAAGAAACAAAACCTAAATGATATGATAAATGAACTAAACCTAACAGATGTATATAGAGCATTATACCCCAACACATCAGGATACACATTCTTCTCAAGTGCTTATATAACATTCTCCAGGATAAACCATATGCTGGGGCATAAAATAGGTCTTAATAAATGTTAAAAGATTGATGTTATATAAAGCACTATCTATAATCATAATAGAATAAAGCTGGAAATCTAATAACAGACAGATAATTGGAAAATACACAAGTACATGGGGTTTAAACAACACACTTTAAACAATCAGTGGGTAAGAAAAGAAATTGCAAAAGAAGTCCTTAAATAACTTGAGATGAATTACAATGAGAACACAGTGTATCAAAACTTATGGGATGGAGCAAATGCAGTTCTGAGAGGGAAATTTATAGTTCAAAATGCCTACATTAAAAAGGAAGAAAGAGCTAAAACCAACTTCTGAAGTACTGGAGAACAAATAGCAAACTAATCCCAAAGCAAGTAGAAGAAAGAAATGAAAAAGATTGCTGCAGACATTAATGAAATGGAAAATAATAATACAGTAACAAAAAAGAGAATCAATAAAAGCAAAAGTTTGGTTCTTTGAGAAAATAAATAAAATCAATGAACACTTAGCTAGACTGGAAAGACAAAAAAAGAGAAGCTAAAAATAAATAAAATCACAAACGATAGGGCAGGCATTATCACAAACCCCAAAGAAATAAAAAAGATCATAAGAGGTTACTGTGAACAACTGTATGCAACAAACTAGAACAAACTTGTTGAAATGGACAGCTTCCTAGAGACACATGAACCACTTACCTTGACTTGAAAAGGAAAAATAGAAGACTTCAACAAACCTATCACAAGTAAATAAATTGAATCCACCACCAAAAACCTACCAACAAGGAAGAACCCAAAATGGATAGTGTCACAAGCAAACTTTCTAAGCATATCATGAAGACTTAATACCAGTCCTACTCACACTTTTCAAAAAATTGAAAAAGAGGGAACACTGCTTAAATTATTTTATGAAGCCAACATCATCCTAATAGCAAAGCCAGATAAAGATAACAAGAAAAGAAAACTTCAGACCAATCTTGCTAATGAACATAGTGGCAAAAATCCTTAACAAAATCCTTGCAAATAGAATCCAATCAGATATTAAAAGAATTATACACCATGACCATAGGGGGTTATCCCAGGTATGCAAGGGTGGTACAATGTAAGAAAATCGTTTAATGTAATTGTTCTAGTTTACTAGCTGCCAAAATGCAATATACCAGAATGCCTTTTAAAAGGGGGAATTTATTAAGTTGCAAGTTTACAGTTCTATGGCCGTGAAAATGTCCCAATTAAAGCAGGTCTATAAAAATGTTCAAATTAAGGCACCAACAAGAGGTTACCTTCACTCAAGAGAGGCTCATGAAGTTCTGGGTTTCTCTCTCAACTGGAGAAGCACATGGTAGACATGGCAATGTCTGCTAACATTCTCTCCAGGCTTCCGAATATCTCATGAAGCTCCCTCAGGGACATTTTCCTTTTTCATTTCCAAAGGTCTCTGGTCGCATAGGCTCTGTGTTCTCATGGCTGTCTTGCTCTCGTGGCTCTGTTGCTGTCTCCAAAATGTTTTCTCTTTTTAAAGGATTCCAGTAAAGTAATCAAGGCCCACCTGGAATGGATGGAGTCACATCTCCCTCTAATCCAAGGTTAATACCTGCAATTTGGTGAGTCACATCTCTGTGAAGATAATCTAATTGAGTTTCCAACCTATAGTATTGAAAAAGGATTAAAAGAAAGGACTGCCTCCATGAGATGGAATCAGGATTAAAACATGGCTTTTCGGGTGGGCCACAGTGGTTCAGCAGGCAGGAATGCTTGCCTGCGATGCCAGAGGACCCGGGTTTGATTCCCGGTGCCTGCCCATATTAAAAAAATATATATATAGCTTTTCTAGGGTACATAATCCTTTCAAACCAGCACAGTAATATAATACATTAAGATAACACATTAGCCTTCCAATCCATGAACACAGAATATTTTGCCATTTACTCTGGTCTTCACTGAATTTTTTTTGGTAATGTTTTGTAATTTTCTGTGTACAAGTCCTTTAGATCATTGGTTAAATTTATTCCTAAATATTAGATTCTTTTAGTTACGGAAAATCACGTGATGCAGATAAGGCATTTGACAAAATTCAGCATCCTTTCATGATAAAAACACTTCAAAGAGTAGGAATTGAAGGAAACTTCTACAACCCAATAAAGGGTATATTTGGAAAACCCACAGCTAACATACTTAATGGTGAGAGACTAAAAGCTTTCCCTCTAAGATTGGGAGCATGACAAAGATGTGTACTGTCATCACTGCTATTCAACATCGTGCTAGAAGTTCTAGCTGGAGCAATTAGGCAAGAAAAATCAGTAAAAGACATCCAAATTCAAAAGGAAAAAGTAAAATTGTGACTATTTGCAGTTGACATGATCATATATTTAGAATATCCTGAAAAAAATAAGAAAGCTGCTTGCACTAATAAACGAGTTCAGCAAAGTATCAGGTTACAAGAATAACCTGCAAAAATCAGTGGTGTTCCTATGCACTAGTAATGAGCTATCCATGGATGTATTTAAGAAAAATTTCCATTTCCAATAGTAACTAAAAGAATCTAATATTTAGGAATAAATTTAATCAATGATATAAAGGACTTGTACACAGAAAATTACAAAACATTACTAAAAAAAAATTCAATGAAGACCAGAGTAAATGGCAAAATATTCTGTGTTCATGGATTGGAAGGCTAAATATCATTAGATGTCAGTTCTACCGAAATTGTTCTACAGATTCAATGCAATACCAATCTAAATTCCCACAGACTACTTTGTAGAAATGGATAAAGTAATTATCAGTTTCATTTGGAAAGGTAAGGGACATTGAAGAGCTAAAATCATCTTGAAAAAGAAGAATGAAGTGGGAAATATCACACTTCCTGACTTTAAAGCATATTAGAAAACCACAGTGTTCAAAACAGCAAGATACTGGCATAAAGATAGACAAATAGATCAATTTGGAATAGAATTGGGAGTTTAGAAATAGACTCTCAGATCTATGGTCAGTTGATTCTTGACAAGTCTCCAAAGCCCACTCAACTGAGACACACTGGTCTTTTCAATAAATGGTGCTTTGAGAATTGTATATCTATAAACAAAAGAATCAAAGAAGAACCCTATCTCAAACACTATTCCAAAATTAACTGCTCGAAGAAAATGTAGGGAAACTTCTTCAAGATCTAGTGATAGATGGTAGTTTCTTAGACTTTATACCCAAAACACAACCAAGGAAAGAAAAAAAATGATAAGTTCCTCAAAATTGAATTCTTCAGTGCAAGACTGCTTATGACTTTGTCATAAGGGTGAAAAGACAACTAACTCAAAAGAGGAAATATTTGGAAGCCACAAATCTGATAAGGGTTTGATATCCAGAATATGTAAAAATAATTTTACAACTCAACAATAAAAAGATGAACAGCCCAGTTTTAAAAAGGCCGAAAGGCTTGAATAGGCATTTTTCTAGAGAGGAAATACATATGCCTAAAAAGCACATGGAAGGATGCTCAGCTTCACTATCTGTTAGGAAAATGCAAATCAAAACCACAATGAGATAACATTTTGTGCCTACTGGAATGGCTGCTATTAAACAAGCATATGTTGGAGAGGATGTGGATGAATTGGAAAACTTATTCACTGTTTGTAAGAATATAAAATGGTACAGTTGTTGTGGAGGACAGTTACCTGACACCCCAGCAATCCTGCTACTCTAGATATACCCAGAAGATCTGAAAGTAAGGATGTGAACTAACAGTTGCATCCAATTTTCATAATGACATTAGTCATAACTGCCAAAAGGTGGAAACAACCCAAGTGTCCATCAACAGATAAATGAAATGTAGTATATAGAAAGGATGGAATATTATTCAGCACTAAGAAGGAATGAAGTCCTAAAGCACGTGACAACATGGATGAACTTATTCAACTTGAGAGCAAGTGAAATAGGTCAGACACAAAAGGACAAATGCTGTATGAATTCACTGGTATAAACTAATTACTAATGCAAACTCTTAGATATAAAATATAAAATATAGATTACCAGGATATAGATGAGGCCAAAGAATGGGGAGTGGTTGCTTAATACGTGCAGAACGTTTAACTAGGGTGAACTTAAACTTTCGGAAAGGGACAGAGGTAATGGTATCACATTATTGTGAGAATAATTTACAATGCTAAATGGTGTGTGAGTGTGGTAGAAAGGGAAAGTTTAGAATCATGTATGTCACTAGAAGGAAGTTGGAGGTTAAAACATGGTAATGTACAACACAGTGAGTCTTGTGGTGGACAATGTCTATGATTAAATAAATAAAACTTTCATGAACTAAAAAGCAGATGTATATGACACTGTCTTAAGGATTTAATAATAGAAGGGTAAATGGGAAAAATGTACCTATCACAAACTATGGACTGTAGTTAACAGTAATATTTTAATATTCTTTTATTAACAGTAACAAATGTACTACACCAACACCATAGGTCAAAATAGGGGGTGGAAAAGGGAGCATGGAAGGATTTGGGGTTTCTTTTTCATTTTTATTTCTTTTCTGAAGTAATGAAAATGTTGTAAAATTGAGGTTATATGCACAACTAAGTGATAACACTGTGAGCCAGTGATGGTATATTTCACATGATTTGTATGGTGTGTGAATACATCTCAATAAAGCTTCATTTTAAAAAAATGCTGGAAAAGTGTTAATGCTGGCCTCACCTGGGTGAATATTGAATCAAGAAAATGCAGCTTTAAAAACGGTGGCAATATCTCATGGTGCCGTTGCTGGCTCTTCCCCAACCACTTCCTTGCACAATGTGGAGCCAGCTTGTGACCCTATTGTGGGTCCTTAGCCCTGTTACAGAGGGAAAAGAGTAAGTCTATGCACATACTGGAGTACCTGTATCTCATTACCAGTTTATCAGGTGGCAGCCTGAAAGACCGGAGGACATTCTTCCCTAACTGAAATTCCCAAAGGTACTGTGTTAGTTAGATTCAGTTGTCAACTTGGCCAGGTGAACATACCTAGTTCTGTTGCTGCGGACATAAGCCAATGGTACGTGAACCTCATCTGTTGCTAATTACATCTGCAGTTGGCTAGGAGGTGTGTCTGCTGCAATGAGTGATGTTTGACTTAATTGGCTGGTGCTTAAATGAGACAGTGCAAGGTAGCACAGCCTAAGCAGCTCAGCATTCCTCATCTCAGCACTTGCAGCTCAGCCCAGGCCTTTGGAGATACAGAAGGAAGTCACCCCAGGAAAAGTTGTTGGAACTCAGGGGCCTGGAAAGAAGACCAGCAGAGACCATCCTGTGCCTTCCATGTAAGAAAGAATCTCAGTGGAAAGTTAGCTGCCTTTCCTCTGAAGAACCAACAAAATAAATCCCCTTTTATTAAAAGCCAATCCGTCTCTGGTGTGTTGCATTCCAGCAACTAGCAAACTAGAACAAGTACCCTGCAGGAAGAAGCAGCTTTTGAGCAGCTAATGCATTCGTAGGGACAATTAAATAAAAACCACCTGAGGCAAAGAATTACTAGCTTTAAGTCATAAAATAGAGCACAAGGAGGGAGGAAAGTCTATTTCATAGGGAGTAGAGGGTATATTTGCATTCCTATTAACTAGGAATAGTTAGGAATTTTCCTAAGCAAGCACAGGCCCAGGAAAAGATGCAGGCTCAGAAAAGCTGGAGGTACCCTGTATTTCACTTTCACCTCCTATTTGTTAGGAGGGTAGATTATGAAAAAGAGTATCAGCCAACATAGGGCCATTTTGCAAAGATGGTGAGAGTTGTTTTAGCTTTGGTTTGCTTATTATGTATGTTAGCTTTTGATACTCAGGGAAATCTCTGTCACTAGTTGGATACAAACATAAGGACAGCTCAGGGACTAATCCCATAATTGACACTTTAAAATATTAAAATATACAGTGTACAACAAAAGATTACAAGACAAAAATTAAAGAAGCGGGAAATGATTGTTCATTCAAAGGAACAAGATAAAAATTCAGAGTCCATCAATGAAGGAAATCAGACTTTGGAGATACCAGACAAATATATTTTTAAAATGATCTTTGATATACTCAAAAAAGACAAAGGAAAACACAAAAAGAACTAAGGATACCAGAGAAATGATGAATGAACACTGTAAGATCCACAATAATGAGATTGAATTTTTAAAAAGGAATCAGATAAAAATAATGAACTTGAAGACACAATAACTGAAATGAAAAATTCCCTATGGGGTTTCAGAAGAAAATTGTAGGTGGAAGAAGAAAGAATAAGTGAACTTGAAAAGAAGAAAATTGAAATGATTCAGACTAAAAAGCGGAAAAGAAAAGGAATGAAAAATATTGAACAGTGCCTGGTAGACCTGTGGAACACAATCAAATATAAAAACAGATCCATTAAGAGAATCCTAGCCAGAGAAGAAAGAGAGAGAAGCAATAGGAATATTCAGAAAATAATGGCAGAAAATATCCAAAATTGAGTGTAGCATCAGTTGTGATTTAGGTCTGAAATAATGTGTCACAATTATTTTGAATAATCCATGAAAACTTGGAATATAACAGCAAGTAAATCTAGCTCTTTCAAGTCTCCAATTTCAACCAAATTTTCCTATGTTTGTGAATTAGCCTTGTTATTCCTCCAGCCTGTAGTTGTCTGTTACCTAATATTTAACTTTTTAAATTCTAGAAGACTTTGAGGCCCAGCTAAACTCTTACACTTTTAACATCTTTTATTTACTAGGTCCAACTGGAGTTGATACCTTCCTTCCTTGAAAAATTGAGTTATCATCACTTCAAATGATCTGTTCATGTTAGCGTATTCTGCTTTATATGACAGTAATTTGCATATGTGCCATATCTCTGCTTCTTAGGAAGCTCTTTATGAAGAACAGTGTCTAGTACATGTAAGTCCAACAGTATCTCATGAAATTTCTCATATATGGCAAATCCTTTTAATATAGCCTTCTTTTGTTCCAGTTAAGGAAATAGTTTTGCTCATGCTAGACTTGATTCAGTTTGTTTATAGGAAAATAGAAGTCAAGAATGTTCCCTACAGTGTTTTGGAGATCAGAGTGGTGATGGTAACTACAGAATAACTGGTTTGGGGTCAGATGCTTGTGCTGGTGTTGTTCAATGACTACTACTTATGGGAAAGAGGAAGTGTGTGGGACCAGATTGTCTTTCTTCTTCTAAGGAAGGGTTATATATACCTTTTTATGGACAAGTGATTTTGAGACCATTGCAATGTGCCCAAGGAGGTTGACCATATAACTGTCTCTAAATAATTGGTTTAATCAAATTTTCCCATCTAAGCCATATCAATGTGGTTTTGCATTTCTAGACTTTCAAGAAGTTAGGAAAGTAGATATTCAGATCTTTTGTTTTTAAAGAATGTGGTTATATAGCAGTAGCATTTAGTAGGAATATATCTGCATTGATTTGGCATTGCATTGTTCTGTCTTCTTAATGTTAAGCAGTTAATGCTAATACCTGTGTAAAATTCCTATTACAGAAGTCATAGAAGATTCCTTTTGTAAGGAGTTTCAAACTGTGATCCTATGATCTGTCAAGGGCCATGACTCCTGATGCAGAGATTAAACACTGAACTACAATACCTCAGGTTTCTTTCATTAATTATTTTTCAATATAGATTTCTTTTGAAATACACCTGCAGTTTTGCAAATTTTGAAATACACCTGCAGTTTTGCAAATTTTAACATTCATAAACTTTGGGTCAATTTCATAGCAACATATCCAATATAATGTCTGCTGTTACTCCTACTACACTGAAAATTTCTCACTTTTCAGTATTGATCAACTCTTTGCTTAAATCTGTCAATTAAAAAGTAAGCATATAATAATTCAGCTAATCCAGCTAACAGACTATTCTAGGTGCCATGTGGAAATTAAAAATCTTAAAGTTTATATTTCTTTCCTATCCTGAATGACATAACAACATAATTGTAGAAGTAAGTTAAACAAATACTAAAGTTAAATGGAGCCAGCATTATATTTTAATATTTCAATAAAACATTGCATCTAAATACATGCTAAAATAGAAAATGAATAATATAGACAAGTACCTCATATAAGATAATTCAGAATATTATCAGTATGCGTTGTTTATACAAGTCAATTTCATGTATCCTCTCAACAAACAATTGATTGGTACCCATTTGCAAAATATAATTGCTAAATACATATTTTTATTGTTGTTTCTGACATTTTATTCAACATACTGTCCTTAAGGTTCATTCACCTAGTTGCATGTCTCACAATTTCCTTCTTTCTTGTAGTCGCTCAGTAGTCTGAAAACATCACAGTTCCTCCTTCTTTCCCTCAGTTGTTGTACCCTTAGGCCATCTCCATCCATTGCACATAAAGAACTTTGCTGCCATAAACACCAGTGTGCAAATGTACATTCATGTCTCCACTCTCATTTCCTCTAGGTATATACCTAGCAACGGGGTTGCAGGATCATATGGCAACCCCACCCTTAGCCTCCTGTGGAACCACCACGCTGCCCTCCAGAGGGGCTGTATATCTCAGGTTCCCTATCAACAGTGAATAGGAACATCTCTTTCTCTACATTTCTCTAGCATTTATTTCTCTCTGCTCATTTTTAACCAATTTTATTTGCACATCATCCAATCCAGCCTAAGTAAATAGACATGCTTTCATCACCATGATCTATATGAAGACGTTTCCTTTTCTTCTGCAAAGAATCCATACCCCTTCCCCAGTCCTCCCCACCCCCCACTGCAACTTGTTGACCTTTAGTTTTGGCATAATGACTTTGTTACATTCAGTAGAAGCATATTACTGTATTACTGTTGATTATAGACCCAAGCTTGCCTTGATTGTACTTTTTCCTGTATACACACTTTTTCAACCCCTTGCAATGTTGACATTGATTTGTTCTTCCTGATGCAAAGACATTTTTATATTTATACATTTAATCACCATCCTTGGCCACTCTAAGTCTTTCCAAGTTATACCATCTCAGTCTAAACCCTCTGTCTTACTTTCTGGTGTCCTACGTGTCCCCAACCCTTCTCCCTTAACCATGCTCACATTCAGCTTCATTCTGTGTATTTATACTATTGTCCTACCATCAGGTAGTATTGTGCTATCCATTTGTGAATTTTTACAATCAGTTCTGTTGCACAGTCTGTATTCCTTCAACACCAAATATCCAATATCAACCCTCTTTCTATCTCCTATAACCTGTATTCTTAAGTTTAACTCTCAAAGTTTACTCATTATTATTAGTTTGTATTAGTAAGACCATACAGTATTTGTCCTTTTGTTTCTGGCTAATTTCACTCAGCATAATGTCCTCAGGGTTCACCCAGGTTGTTACATGCTTCAACTTTATTCTATCTTACAGCTGCATAGTATTCCATCATATATATATATATCACAGCTTGGTTAGCCTCTTGTCCATTGGTGGTCATTTGGGCTGTTTCCATTTCTTAGCAGTCATAAATAATGCTACTATAAACATTGGTGTGCAAATGTCCATTTGTGTAAGCAAATACTTTCTGTTGTCATTTTCTGATCTCTCTCTATACTAAATTAAAACAGAAAGGAAAAAAGTTAAAGAGGAAAGAGAAGAGGAAAGGAAGGAGGGAGGGAGGGAAATAAAAGAAAGACCTTTGATGCACTGGTGTCCTTACCTTCAGTTCCTCTGAATACATACCTAGTAATGGGATTGCTGGATCATATGGCACATCTATATTTAACTTCCTGATGAACTGCCAGAATGCCTTCCAGAGCAGTTGTACCATTTTACATCACCACCAACAATAGATAAATATGCTTCTTTCCCCACATCCTCTCCAGTTCTTGTCATTTTCTGTTTTTTGTTTTGTTTTGTTTTGATAATGGCCATTCTAGTGGGAGTGAGGTGATATCACATTGTGATTTTGATTTTGATTTCCCTAATAGCCAGTGAAGTTGAGCATCTCTTCATATGCCTTTTAGCCATTTGTATTTCCTCTTCTGAAAAGTGTCTGTTCATGTCCTTTTCCCATTTTTTAATTGGGTTGTCTTTGTGGTTGAGTTGAAGAACTCTGTATATATTCTGGATACTAAACTCTTATCTGATATATGGTTTCCAAAATATTGCCTCCCATTGCATAGGCTGCCTTTTACCTTTCCTGACAAAATTCTTTGATGCACAAAAGTGTTTAATTTTGAAGAGATCCCATTTATCTATTTCTCTTTTCAGTGTTCATGGTTTGGGTGTAAAGTCTGGGAAACTACCTCCAATTTCAAGATTTATTAGATATTTCCCTGTATTTCTTCCTATCATTTCCCGGTCTTAACTCTAATGTTTAGGTCTTTTATCCATTTTAAGTTAATTTTTGTATAAGGTGTGAGATATGGCTCCTCTTTCATTCTTCTGCCTATGGATAGCCAGTTCTCCAAACACCATTTGTTGAAGAAGCTCCTCTGTCCTGGGAGGGTTGCCTATCAAATATCAATTGTCCGTTGTGAGAGGGTCTATTTCTGAACACTCCATTGGTCAGTATATCTATCTTTATGCCAGTATACCATGCTGTTTTGACCACTGTAGTTTTGTAATATGCTTTAAAGTTGGGTTTTGTAAGACCTCTCACTTCATTTTTCTTTTTTGAGATATTTCTAGATATTTGCAGCACCCTGCCCTTCCAAATAAATTTGGTTATTGTTTTTTCTATTTCTGCAAAGAAAGTTGTTGATGCTTTAATTTAATTGATATTGCACTGAATCTAGAATTGACATCTTGACTATATTTAGTCTTCCAATCCATGAACATGGTATGCCCTTCCTTTTATTTAGGTCTTCCATGATTTCTGTTAGCAGTCTCTTGTAGTTTTCTGTGTATAGGTCTTTTGTATCCTTAGTTAAATTTATTCCTAAATGTTGTGTTTTTTGGTTGCTATTATACATGGAATTTTTTTTTCTTGGTTTCCTCCTCAGACTGTCATCACTAGTGTATAGAAAACACTAGTGATTTGGGGGCCTTAATCTTGTACCCTCCCATTTTGCTATACTCATTTATTAGCTTTAGTAGCTTTGCTGTAGATTTTTCAGGATTTTTGACATATAGTAGTATCACAGCATCAGCAAACAGTGAGAGTTTCCCTTCCTTTTCTTGTCTGACTGCTCTGGCTAGACCTTGCAACATAGTGTTGAATAACAGGGATGACAATGGGCATCCTTGTCTTGTTCCTTATCTTAGAGGAACAGCTTTTGATCTTTCCCTATTGAGGACGCTGTTAGCTGTGGGTTTTTCATATATTCCCTTTATCATGATGATGAAGTGACCTTCTATTCTTATCCTTTGAAATGTTTTCATCAAGAAAGGATATTGAATTTTGTCAGATGCCTTTTCTGCATCAATCAAGATGATCATGTGTTTTTTCCACTTTGACATATTGATATGGTGTATTACATTAATTTATTTTCTTGTGTTGAACTATCCTTGCATACCTGGAATAAATCCCACTTGGTTATGTTGTATAATTCTTTTAATGTGTTGCTGGATTCAGTTTGCAAGTATTTTCTTTAGGATTTTTGCATCTATATTCACTAGAGAGATTGGTCTATAATTTTCTCTTTTTTTGTAGCATTTTTCTTTTTTGGTAGTATTTTTGTTTGGCTTTGGTATTAGGGTGATATTGGCTTCATACAATGAATTAGGCTGCTTTTCCTCCTCTTCAGTTGTTTTGAAGAGTTCGGATTGGTACTATTTCTTTTTGAATGCTTTTGGTAGAATTCATATGTGAAGCCATCTGGTCCTGGATTTTCTATTTTAGGAGCTTCTTGATTATCGATTCAATCTGTACCTTGTGATTGGTTTGTTGAGGTCATCTATTTCTTCTCGAGTCAGTTTTGGTTGTTAATGTCTTTCTAGGAGGCTGTCCATTTCATCTACATTGTCTTGTTTATTAGCATATATTTGCTTATAGCATCCTCTTATTAACTCCTTTGTTTCTGCGGGGTCGGTTGTTGCACCCAGTGCCATTTCTGATTTTATTTATTTGCATCCTCTCTTTTTTCTTGTCATCCTACCTAAGGGTCTATCAATTTTATTGATTTTTTTTTCCAAACAACAAACTTCTGGTTTTGTTGATTTTCTCAATTGTTTTCATATTCTCAATTCTGTTTATTTCTGCTCTGATCTTCTAATTTCTTTCCTTTTTGGGTTAGTTTGCTGTTTTTGTTCTCTAGTTCTTTCAAGTATACAGTTAATTCCTTGATTTTTCCTCTTTCTTCTTTTTTGATATAGGCATTTAAAATGATAAATATCCCTTTCAGCACTGCCTTTGCTGCATCCCATACATTTCGATATGTTGTGTTTTCGTTTTCATTTGCCTCAGATGTTTAATGATGCCTCTTATAATTTTATCCTTGACCCACTGGTTGTTTAAGAGTTTTAGCATCCATATATTTGTGAATTTTCTGGCCCTCTGCCAGTTATTGATTTCCAACTTCATTCCATTATGATCTGAGAAAGTGTTTTTTATAATTGCAATCTTTTTTTTTATAATTTCATTTTTTAGTGTATTGAGACTTGCTTTGTAACCCAGCATATGGTCTGTCCTTGAGAATGATCCATGAGCACTTGAGAAAAATGCGTAGCCTACTCTTGTGGGGTGTAATGTTCTGTAAATATTTGTTAAGTCTAGTTCATTTATTCAAACCTCTATGTCCTTTTGTTTCTCTGTCTAGATGTTCTCTCCACTGATGAGAGTGGGGAATTGAAGTCCCCAACTATTATTGTGGAAGTGTCTACTTGTCCCTTCAATGTTGTCATTGTTTGCCTCATGTATTTTGGAGCGTTCTGGCTTGGTGTATAAATATTTATGATTGTTATGTTTTCTGTTTTCTTGTTGAATTGTTCCTTTTATTAATACATAATGTCCTTCTTTGTCTCTTTTAATTGTTTTACATTTGAAGTGTAATTTGTCTTCATTTCTACACTCTTCTCCAGACCTCTCCCTTCTGCCTTTTCCTGTCTGCCTGTAGTGTTCCCTTTAGTATTTCTTATAGAGCTGGTCACTTAGTCCAAATTTTTTAGTGATTATTTGAAAATATTTTAATATCTTCCTCATTTTTGAAGGACAGTTTTGCTGGTGTTTAGAATTCTTGGTTGTAAGTTTTTGTCTTTTAGAATCTTAAATATTTTATCATACCACTGCTTTCTTGCCTCTACAGTTTCTTCTAAGAAATCCACACATGGTCTTCCCTTGTATGTGATGGATTGCTTTTCTCTTGCTGCTTTTAAAATTCTCTCTTTCTTTTTGACATTTGACAATCTGATTAGTAAGTGTTTTGGAGTATGTCTGTTTGGATCTATTTTGTTTGAGGTAAGCTGCACTTTTTGGATCTGTAATTTTATGTCTTTCATAAGAGATGGGAAACTTGCAGTTATTATTTCCTCCATTAGTCTTTTTCCTCCTTTTCACTTCTTTTCTCCTTCTGGGTCACCCACAACATATATATTCACCTGCTTCATGTTGTCACTCAATTCCCTGAGACTCTGCTCATATTTTTCCATTCTTTTTCCTATATTTTCTTTTGTGCATTGGGTTCCAGAAGTCCAGTCCTCTAATTCACTAATCCTTTCCTTTGCCTCTTTGACTCTATTGTTGTAGGTTTCCATTGCTTTTTTTAATCTCTTCCATTGTGCCTTTCATTCCTTATTAGTTCTGTGATTTGTTTTCTTTTTCAGACTTTCAAGTTCTTCATGTTTACCCAATGTCTTCTTTATAACCTCCCCTGTGCTGGTTTGAAAGGAAGTATGCCCCCTAAGAAAAGTCATGTTTTAATATAAATCCCATTTCATAAAGGTAGGATAATCTCTACTCAATGCTGTATGTTTGAAACTAATGAGATCATCTCCCTGGTTGATGTGATTTAGTTAAGAATGGTTGTTAAACTGGATTAAGGGATGACATGTCTCCACCCATTTGAGTGGGTCTTGATTAGTTTCTGAAGTCCTATAAAAGAGGAAACATTTTGGAGAATGAGAGATTCAGAGAGAGCAGAGAATGCTGCAGCATCACGAAGCAGAGAGTCCACCAGCCAGCGACCTTTGGAGATGAAGAGGGAAAATGCCTCCCGGGGAGCTTCACAAAACAGGAAGCCAGGAGAGAAAGCTAGCAGATGACGCCATATTCGCCATGTGCCCTTCCAGCTGAGAGAGAAGCCCTGACTGTGTTCGCCATGTGCCATCTCACTTGAGAGAGAAACCCTGAACTTCATCGGCCTTCTTGAACCAAGGTATCTTTCCCTGGATGCCTTTGATTGGACTTTTCTATAGACTTGTTTTAATTCTCGGCCTTAGAACTGTACACTAGCAACTCATTAAATTCCCCCTTTTAAAAGCCATTCCGTTTCTGGTATATTGCATTCCGGCAGCTAGCAAACTAGAACATCCCCCAACTCATTGGTTTGACTTTTGATGAGATTTTACTTGTCTGTTCAAACACCCTGGATTAGTTGTTTCAACTCCTGTATCTCATTTGAAGTGTTGACTTGTTCCTTTGGGCCATATCTTCGATTTTCCTAATATAACTTGTTATTTTTCTGCCAACATCCAGACATTTGATTTCCTTAATTAGTTTATTCTGGTTGTTGTTTTCACTCTTTTTCCTAGGGTTTTCTTTTCTTTTCTTTTCTTTTTTAACATGGGCAGGCACCGGGAATCGAACTCGGGTCCTCGGGCATAGCAGGCAAGCATTCTTACCTGCTGAGCCACCGTGGCCCACCCTCCTAGGGTTTTCTTGCAGGATAACTTTGTTCTCTATCTGTTCTTTGACATGCAATTCAACTTATTCCAGACCTCTAGCATAGGTTCTGTTTAACTAATCAAAAACTTTCAGTACTTGTTTTTCTGTTTCTTGCTTTGCCTATATGGAGCCTTTTTTTTTGAGGAGGAGGAGGGTCTCCTCAGATATTATAGACCCCAGATAAATTTTCCCAAACCAGATAGGCCCAGGTCTTAGGAGGAGAGAGTAGCCAGCATCAGTTTTCCCTGAGGGTGAGACCCAGCCAGTTGTCAGACTTTCTTATAAAGCCCCTAGGCTCTGTGATTTTCTCATCCTACCTGTCTTGTGGTACTTCCCTACCCATGGCTTCTCACCAGCCTAAGTGATTCAGTGCCTTTAATTTCAGGAGACTCTCCCTGCCAGGAGCATGGTTGAGACAGTGATGAGGCCATAGGTGGGCTTTGATTGCTTCTGTTTTCCAGTCCCTGGAACCTGAATTCCTCGAAGGAGAGATTCTACTTGAACTGGGCCCTGCCCCCTTTTCTTGGGGGGAAGATCTGCCCTTTACAGAATTAACCCCTTTTACTTCACTAGTTACTTTGTCTTTCAGACATGCTTTAGTTCTGCCCTTACATGGAACAGTGCTGGAGCCTGAGAGTGCTTGCAGTTCTATTTAAGTATCTGTTTAAGAAGTAAAAAAAAAAAAAAGAACCAAAAAGGCTTCTCAGAGCTGGACCCCCACTCCTCCTCATGTTTGCCAATCAAGAACTTGAGTTGATTCATGGTTCTATGTATATCCAGGCTCTATGTGTCCCCTTTACTTGGGATCCATCTGTTTTCCAGTATTTTGTGCTGTCCAACTCAAAAAGCCTCTGTTTTTCTTCTTCTTTTTTTTTTTATTTCATCAACCCTGCCCCCTCTCTGTCAGGGCAAAAATTTCTAGTTCCTTTAGTGCTTATTCCAGGTTTATTTGTGCTGAGAGCCTATTTTCAGTAGTCAGAAGTTGTTAACTAATTCTGCAACTGGAGCTTGGTTTAGCAAAGTCCTTGCTATTAGGAAAATCTGTTTCTTTTCCTCTTGGGGAACCAGCCTTCTGTGCCAGTGGGAGAGGGGCAGTGGCCTCCGCAGCTTGGGGGACTTGTATTTCTGTATGGGATCTAAGCCAGACACCACCTGGTGTATGCTGTGTGTCTGGTCACTGATGTTCCCCCAGCAGTTGTTCTGTACTGTTTTTGGCTATTTACTAGCTACTCTGGAGGATGAACTAAATTCCACACCTCACTATGCTGCCATCTTGCCCCACCTCTCCCTGATAAATATGTATTCTTTAAATGTCCATTAATACTACATAAAAGGGTTCTACTACTATGATAGGTTCAATTCTTCTTGTCAACATGAAAAAAAAGTCCTCTTTCAAAAAGTATGTGTATAACTCACAAACAAATTATTCCTAAAGGCTTTAGCTTAATGATAGCTTTCTCATTCACTTTGTTCTTTCCTCTCCTTAATAAATATAAAATATACTTGTAATGGTGCTGCAATAATGGGATACACAGACATGGAAAAAGAATGAAATTTGGCCTGCCATGCAGGATATAAAAATATATATATATACTTGTTACTGCTTACCTAGACCAACTTCCTAAGTGTCTTTCCTGTTTCCAATCAATCTTATTTTTGAAGTATTTTTCTGACCATTCCTTCCACTATGCAAAAAAAACCAATGATTTTTCTGTGCTTGTAGAATAAAATGTAAATTCCTTAGTTTGGTAGTTTAATTATATCATCATTTGCTGAACTTACCTCACCATTATACCACTTTTTTTTTTTTTTAACACGGGCAGGCACCAGGAATTGAACCCAGGTCCCTGGCATGGCAGGAGAGAACTCTGCCACTGAGCCACTGTGGCCCACCCCATTATACCACTTTTGACTCCCTGTACATGCCCCAGGTTTTCCCAGCTTTTGTTTATGCTGTTTCCTCTACTTAAAAGTCTTCTCCACTCTCTCTCTCCACATAATCATTTCAAACTCTCCAAACCTTTATGTTATCCTTTAAGAAGCTTTTAAAAAGCTTTCCTTACATAAATCACTCACTGACCCAAAACCAGCCTAAATTGCACTCTTTCTTCTGATATCTGGTCTTGTAGTTTGGAAACTATTTTTCCATGAACAAGCAAAAATCCTAGGGAGTCAAAAAAGACAGAGTTATTTTCCTTTATTTTAGAATGCGTAACAGTGTGCTCTGCCCTGTAGGCATAATATAAACATAGATCATTATGATATGGCATGGCGAGTCTCAGTCATTCCTCCTGAGAACTTTGTGCATCATGGAAAATTATTCTTCACCTTTTTATCTGCAATTTTGCTGGTTCCCTCTTGAAACATCAGTTGAACAAATCCAACCATTGCAAGTTGATAGCCCTTGGAAATAAGTGACAATACCATCCACTCCTTTAAGCAATATTCATAACAGGAAAATTTGTATATTTTATACTATAAAATGCTAACTATATTGCATATATTTTTTAGACTTGCTCAAAAGCCATTATGATGAATAAACATAAATCATTGTATGTTGACAACATATTCAAATAAATCATGATTATCTGAAGTAATTCAGGATAGCACAATTATAATTATGCATTTTGAAAGAAATGGATTGTTAGGTGATTCTTTACTCTGTAATGTTTGGAGTCAGGGGTTCCAAAAATCAAGGGCTTAATTTTCATCATTCCAGTAGGCACCCCATCCCAAAAGTCCAGACTCCCCATCCCTGGCAAAACCACTTTTGATAAAAAAAAGGTCTTAACCAGAACCTGTTAAATTTTCAGTTTGGAACTGAAAGTACATGGAATTTTCCTTCTAAAGTAGGTATAATTTTAATAATTTGTTTTATTAGGTTTTTAATCTTTTATTAATTTTCTGCTTTTATACCTAAAGGTATAGCCACACAAAAGCTGTTACTAAAGTAACAAGTATGATGTTGAAAATTCGGTCATTGCCGCAATCTCTTTATCATCACGCCCTGTTTATTTTCATGTAATTGCCCATGCTGGCTCCCATCTATAATTCCCCTCCCCTCATCTGTCTGTTTCAAGCATGGCCATTCTGCACAGTCCACAGAACTAAAATCATCTTGGCCAATTCCATAAGACGTATCATCATGTGGCTCAATATAACAAATGTTGCTATAATCTCTGCTTTCTCACTTAACTAGCAATGCTACTTTGGGCAAGTCACTTAATTTCAGTACCTTCATTTCTAAAATAAGAAATAAGGCAAACTATGAGAGATAAAGGTAAAATTTTAAAGGACCTGTTAGAAAGCCTGGTTTGTGCTTATGGGATGGGATAATTGTATAATGGTATATAAGATGATAATGTTAGAGGACCCGGGTGAAGCATATGTAGTAACTATCTGTATTAATTTTGCAATTTTTCTGTAAGTCAAAATTGCTTTGAAGTAAGAACTTAAGAAAAGTATTTTTTAAAACATGAATAAATTATGTTGTTTTGATTTCTATACAGTTCCAGGATAGCAACATTAGGTTGTCATTAGTTGTTCCCTTGATCCTCAGATGTCGAGGCATACTTACCATGAAGCTGATGAAGCTTAAGCTTTAGTTTCTCTCACTTTGCTTGAGGTTCTTCTAGGCTCTGAACTAAATTTTGTAGTCATAATTTTGTATTCTTGTTTAAAAGAATGTCCCATCCACATGCTATGCATTTCAAATCCCACAAAATCAGAATCTGTCTCTGCAACTACAAACACTGGTGTCAGGCTGTTCGGGAAGGGGAAGAAGCTGGAACCTGGGCCAAAGTAAGTGACCCAGATATATCACCAAGTGCCAAGTGAAGTGGCCAACAATCCAGTTTGCAGTGTCTCAACAGGCATGGCAAACTATGGTTTACTAGATAGAGCCTATACTCAAGGGAGTCAGGCCTTAAGACGATTATCAGCATAATGACAATAATAGAAATGAGGCAGATGGAAATATTTCTCTGCATAATTTTCTAATTGGAGGGAAAGCCCAGTCAGAAGTGGGAAATGAGGGATAGAATGGGTGTTGGCAAGTGCTAGGCAAGATGCTATTTAGGCTTCATTAATAGAACCCCTGACCTAATTAAGATGTCAAGTGCTAAGCAGGAATGAGAAAGGTCATTGCCAGTGTAAGAGGAAGGAAAGCTGTGTTTGGGTGAGTGTGTGAGTGTCCCAGACCCTCATAAATGCCCAGAAATGGAGACTGGAGTGATGGGGCAAATTCTAGACCATCCTCTGGAAATGGAGCGTCTGGTTTTTGTTTGTTTGTTTTTTTCATCCTGGCCAGGTGTGGGAAATATGAGACCGAGCCTTCAGAAAGACTCACTGTCATTAAGAATGCATAGACCACTGATGTCTGAACACTTCTGCCCAGGGGAGATGCTCAGCTCTTTGGTGTAATTTTTATAAGAAGTTATGCCAAGCCTGGACATTGCTAGCTCAAAATATTTTGCAAATAATAATACAAATGACAGTAAGAATAATAATATACAACCAAACAT
This sequence comes from Myrmecophaga tridactyla, assembly GCA_004026745.1. Lineage (NCBI taxonomy): Eukaryota > Metazoa > Chordata > Mammalia > Pilosa > Myrmecophagidae > Myrmecophaga > Myrmecophaga tridactyla. Next base: position 39,151 of record PVIY010010800.1, on the reverse strand, counting down.
ATACTCCATTTGTGTGCTATAGGCTAGACACCCCTTTAGGGAATTTTTGTTCATAATTGTATTTACCTAAAATGACCTTGGTTTTATTTGCCAAGAACTGGGCAACTTTTGAATCAGTGGAATTGGGAAAGAGATCAGTACAGCTAGTGAAGAAACAGAAGAGGAAAATACAGTAGATTTTTGAAATTTCAACAGGAAACAGTAAAGCCATAACTGGGAGAAAAGGAGAGGTGATTTATTTGTAGCATAATATTTAATCAATTGCTTTATATTTTGTACTGTATTTTGTGATTTATTTTATTGCTTTAGGTAGACTATAAACCCTTTGAAGACAAGGATAAAGCTTAGACACTTAAGCATGCACCAAGTTATCTAACACTCAAGAATATTGCTGATGGGTTTATCATCTTGGCAACTATTGGCTCTGGGGAAGGATGATTCGAGATAAATTAAAGAAATTGATTAAAGAGCTCACGTTCCACGTTTTAATCTCTGCATACTTAAACTAATTATTTCCTGTATGTTCAATATTTCTGCCAGAAAACTGAATTCCTTTATTCTGTGTTCCCTAATTTAAAATACTTGAATAGGACCATACATTTTGGGTGGCTTTGGCGAAGTGTGACTGTAACTAGCCAGGCTATGAAGAGTTGACGTTTTAAGCCCCTGGCTGCATTTTGTCCTCCGTTCTCTCTTCTGACTGAGACTTTGCTTGTCAAATCTCCGTCCAGAGAGAATTTCTCCTGTAGTCAAGTTATAGATCCTGACAGGAGCCAATTACTGTAAAACTGCTGACAGAGACTTTTCTCTAAAACTGCTAGTGGCGACCATTAAAGATGCCAAGTGAGTTGAAACAGATAGACAAAAACCCCTCACACTAAGTACAATCACTCCACCAAGCTCCAACAGAAGTCAGAGGTGTAGAGCTGTTTCCTTTACTAAACTGAGCCCATAATCAAGCAAACCCATAGGTAGGCTAAGACTTAGAATGTTCTATATGCCCCACCACTGAAGCTAGCGCTGCCTGAGTTTCTAGTGAATAATTCATTGTTTGGATATCCTAGGTGATGTATATCCTCTGATAGAAAACACCCAGCACAAAAAAATTGGAAACTGTAGATTTTCTTTAATGTTTTTGTTGAGTATGATATACAGTGGACATGACAGTGTTTAAGGAGTTTGCCCAGCCTACCTGAACTTCGCTTTTAGGTAACAAAATATTCTTAGTCTAGTTACATTTTTTCTCAATACAAAGACTTACATTTAAGGACACAAACCATTTATGCTTTTCAGCTACCCATCCCTTCCCCCCTGTAGAAACACAATAGCACCAATGCATGATGCTAAAATTTGAGCTAAGATCATTTGAAAATTAATTGTTCCATGCATTGATATAAAGTTAAAGGAAATGATTTTACTGTGTGGTTATTTACCATCATTTGATTCAATTTAATGAACAGATCAAATGTGACATATCATGCAACATCATATTAACTTTGTACTCTGCTTAAGAGCCCGCTTACTTTATACTCTGTGGTTAAGAGCCTACTTACTTTAAACAGTAATTGTTTTTATGAAATTCCAAAACAACCAAAAAAACTGAATACTGTCTTAGGTGTGTGCAGGAATTGATGAAATTAGAGAAATAAAATACGTAAGCATTATACTATCCCATTTATTTCTCTCATTTTTAGAAACTACATACCTGAAACACAGTAACTGCAATATTTATTTTCCTAAGGAAAAAGTAAGGTTTTTTAACTTGGATATCAAAAGCTGGTTTGGCAAGACCTTTTTTTGAGCATAGCATCTTACTTGGATACCATTTGGGAATTCAGTAAATTCTCTTAGAGTGGTTATATGTTTCCTTTCACATCTGACAATAGACTTCCATGTTGTCAGAAAATACAAAAGAATCAGCTAATCTGGATTAGTCTAGTTATCATTCTGATAAGAGTTCTGCACATTATGACAAATGAAAATCTACCGTAATTGTTAACTGTGCTAGTGAATTATAATTGTACCTGTGTATTGTCAGGAATACTTTTTAGACCATAAACATCAAATTTTTCTCTCTTGAATAGTTCTTAAATTCCCCTCTGTTATATATCCATATATATATGTGGAGATACATCTATATATATATATATATCAAGTGACTAGAGAAGATAAAAATGCTTCAGTATCCAAATGAGAGTATTGCTCTATCTAGTATTTTGATGGAGAAGCCAATTCCTGAAATATTTCCTGGAGCAAGGCAGGGGATATATAACACAGGTAAGTTTTAACTGGGATTCATTTGCCAGGTGAGGGTGTAATTGTGATGAGTAGGTAAAGGAAGAAGCTTCTGGATACCAGGTGCTGAGGTGATATATCTTGGCTGATTTAATGTCCTATGTGTCCTTTATCAGTTTGTGAATGACCACTCCTTTGAGCAAGTATTCTAGTTGGTTTCTCTGTATCAGGGAAGACTGAAATGTTTTCAATATTTCAGGTGAAATCCAAGGTAGTCTGGGAGAAATGGACTAAAAAACTGGAGAATATTATGGAGAAATAGAAAAAGCGTGGGTTTTAGACAGGAAAATGCTTCAAGAATTTGGGTCTTATTCTTGGCTCTGTCTCAGCCCAGCTGTTTGTTTTTGAGGGAAGTTATCTAACTTCTCAGAACCTCAGTTTCTTCTTCTGTAAAAAGGAATAGCAAGTTTATGTTAGAGGATCATTGTGAGAATGAAAGAAGACAAGGTTTATAAAGTACCTGAACATTTATTATGAACCCGAATGCTATAGTCACAGATGTGATTATGTATCTTCAGTCACGTGGTTTCCTCTATCCTTTTTCATGCTACACATAGCTATTTCATTTTTCTCATTTTGACTAGATTTTACTTCATAAATCTCTCCACCACCACCCCAACTGATATGCTGTTTAATCAAACTAAACCTGTCTAATTCCACCTCATGTTATAAATCATACCTAACCTGTCTAGAATCCTTCAACACATATGGCTTCCCATAAGCTTTTCAAGTGAATAAATCCAAGACACTAATTGAAAATGAACTTGTACAGCAGGGCAGATTTCTATTGCTTCTCAGAAGGGAAGTTGTGACTCTCCTTGAAATGAAAGCTCTTCATTTACAATGCATTAAAAAATGAGAAAATACTATCCATAGGAGAATAGGGGTGTACAGGGCCATGTTTCTCAAAGCTTGGGGAACAGAGGATGCACTGATATATTGGTGCAGGGTTCCGATGGCTGTGAAATGAGCCAGGTCATTGTATTAATTAGGACTGCTTGTGAATGCATTAATATATCAGGACAAATTAACAAGGACTGCAAGAGAGTTCATCTTCTCTTCCACATGTTCTCAGGGCAAAAGTTACTCTAAATACAGAGGAGGTTCTCCCTGTTGGGTGAAGATTGTCTTCTATCTTCCTTCCTTTTCCTACAAGGTAAAAACATATTCTGACAGAAGTTAAACAACAACAATACTGATTTTTTTTTCTAATGAAAGGCTTATAATAGTTAGGCATGCCATAAAATATTCTTTAGGCAGGCAACAAAGCATGAGCCAGCTCTATGCATGTAGCCAGAAAGCAATGGCATGAATAATTCTCTCAGAATGTATTCTATTACATTATCTCCATCATTAAAATCATTTAGTATAAAACCAAAGGAATGCATTCCTTATTCTAGAAAGGCTAAAGAAAGAAAAAAATTTGCAAATAAAAGAGAAAATGTATTTAATCACTGTTTATTAAGGCTATAAAAGAAATTTCTCCATCATCACTCTTCATCAACTTGCTGATGCAAGTACCAACCCCCTATGTTAAGTATTGGTAGAGAATTTAAAAGAATGTGATTTGCAACTTGGGATTGTAATGAGATTTTGTTAAAAATTCACATTCTCCTTAGCTTAGGTACAAACTCTGTCAGTAAATGAATTAATTTTTAGCAATTTTCTAATCTCATTATAACTTTTGTCAGGAGACTGATTTATAAGAATTACAATGCCTAATGCGCTATATCTTGTGAAATATAGTTATCTGGCCCAAGACAGTATCATCATTTGACTCTCTCAATATATGATATTTTCATTAGTGGCAGGATATTCATTCCTTCTACTCTACTCCGCTAGTCTATAAATAGAAAGGCCAACCAACCAAATCACACAATATTGAAAAGGTCAAAGAAGTATAGTATATTACTATAATTTACAGAATACTGCTCATGAAGTATTAAAACTCTTGACAAAGAAAATAATGAAAATATAAAGCGTGTGGAGTGGTCATATTATCATTGCTGTGATCATGTAGATAGTATTGAATGAAGTTTTCCTTTGCAGTGAAACAGGAGCTAAACAGGCAGGAGGGTCTATTTAGATAGTCAACAATAAAATTAAACCTGTACTGCCTTCTGTTAGATCAGTATAGGATTTTGAAATGAAGAAATGGAAAGGACAGAAATATAAAAATATATTGGTCAGGATGGGCGGGCCCCGGTGACTCAGCAGGCAGCGTTCTTGCCTGCCATGCCAGAGACCCGGGTTTGATTCCCAGTGCCTGCCCATGCCAAAAAAAAAAACCTTAAAAACACATTGGTCAGGACAAAGACACAGTTTATTTGCCTGGTCCAGGTAAAACTAAAATTTATCATTTATTGGGTAGACTTGAAGATTCCCACATTTGAAAACACTAGTTTCAGATTAGATGTAGGTGGTCTAGCTATACCAGGTCTAGAATTTTTTGTTAAAATCGACGTGTTCACATCCATGGTTTAGTATGAGTAAGTAAGTGACACGATATAAATATAGGTCTCATGCTATGTTTTTGGTCTTCATAATTTCTACTTGAGCTGTTAAAATCATTTGCATGACCTGGTTAAAATTAGAGTAAAAAGACAATTGCTCCAACTGGGCCAACGCAGCAGCCAAAGTCACAGCCTGATCAATCAAGCCCCTTTTGGCCTCATTCATGCACCCCTTAACTTGCCACATGTACCCTCTTATTCCCCAGTTAAGCAGGAATAAGCTGCCAAGCTAGGATTCACTCGTGGACCTGAACGATTGTCATTCACTCTTCCCCAGACCCACTCACTTCTATCCTCTTGCTATTAATTGACCCTTGTATTTTTAAGTTTCTCACAAAGTTTATTTCTTCCAGACTAGAAGCTTTTCACACCCAACTAATGCTGATGCAAGGATTTTCAACTGCTCCAACCACCCCTCCATATTCCTCCCCTCTCAACCTAAAAGAGTTAGGCAGGAAGTTCTATATCCCATCAGGTAGGACTACACCCCCTGACAAACAGGAAACAGACCCAAAAGACAGAACCTCATCCCTCAGAAGCCCTTAAGATTAACGTATAGAACTCTCTGAGGGGGAAGTTGAGGCAGGCTAGAACAGGAACTTTAGAGGGGAGAGAAAATACTGTGAAGAAGTCCTTGAGCAAAGATGGTTAATCACAATCAGGAGGGCCTGTCCCTGCACAGACAACCAAGCTGGGACTAGCCACCTAGCAGCAGTCACCTGCCCAAATGTACTCTCTACCACCAGGCACCACCCTGGAGAGAAGGGACAGTAGGAGAAAGATCCCTGAACAAAGAGGGGGGCAAGGGGAGTAAGTAAAGCTAAGTAATAAAAGCAGATTGCACCACAGCACAGGGACCTCTCACTCCTCTTTTCTTGTGAGAGAGTCCAGTTGTCCTTCTTGCATGCATATTCAATAAACTTTCTACCTGCTTACTTGGGAGAAAAAGACAATCGCTCATCAGCATGTAAGCAAGAAGTATTTTTAGGAAATGCCCATATTGCTTCATAAACGAAAGGTGAAGACCCAAAACCTGTTTTTTAAAAAAAGAGAGCTTAAAGAGAGCCATAAAATTCGTCCATACCCTGTCTTTTCTTCAGAACCCTTATCCAAATCCTGAAAATTCTACTCTCTTTTATCAAGGACATCCATTGCCAGATATTGTGCCAGGTGCTTCAGATAGAAAAAAAAAAAAATACACAATAACCAAATCTACCATTTATATTCCTTCCCACCACCATTGTCTTAAGTCAGCTCATTATTTTCCATTGTCTAATCTATAACAATTATTTCTAAACTAGAATACTATCCCTCCAATGTATCTTTAGCACTGTTGCAAAAGAGATTGTCTCTAAAAGCCAAAGCTGATATTATTTCTTCCCAGCTTTAAACTTTCTCATGTTTTCACATCTCTTATAGCTTCCAACCTCCCCTACCTACCATCATGGCTGTTTGTGACCTGAGTCCTGCTGAACTCCTCAGCCCATCTCCTATAAAGCCCTACCTCACACATTAAACCAGCAGCCTAAAGCAGTTTATTATATCTGAAACTGTTCTCATGGGCATCATTTAGAAAAATCCATACATGAAACCTGACTTTCACAGCTTCTGCCATGTTACCATTTATTTTTCTTAAAAGAACAGAAGGGTGTTATTAAACTGTGATTGTCGTTCCAACTGATATCACTGGGCCTTTCCTTAATTAAAGAAAAAAATGGGGGGTGGGGTGCAAGGGTAGTTCAGTGGTAGAATTCTCACCTGCCGTGTGGGAGACCCGGGTTCAATTCCTGGTCCATGCACTTCCCAAAATCAAACAAAGGAAAAAACAAACAAACAACACCAAAAAAAAATTCAACAAATGGTGCTGCAATAATGGAATACTCACATGGAAAAAGAATGAAATATGACCCCCACCATACAGCATATAAAAAAAATGAAGTAACAAGAATGATCAAAAGTCAATACATATTTTTCTTGAGGTAAGCAAATACTTTCTGTTGTCATTTGCTGATCTCTCTATATACTAAAATAAAAGAGAAAGGAAAAAAGTTAAAGAGGAAAGGAAGAGGGAAGGGAAGGGGAAAGGAAGGAGGGAGGAGGGAAGTGAAAGAAAGACCTTTGATGCACTGGTCTAATGGGATTTTTGCCATGGGATATAGCCACTGACTTGTTTGCAATTCCTTGGAGTATGTAAACTCTGCTCCTGAATAGTATTCATTTTTATTTTCTTTTATTTTCTAGAGCATTCCTTTTATTTTCTAGACTGGTCACTGGGAATTTCTCTACAGAAGTCTGGCTAATATAGGCTGTAGAAATTCACTCTAATTGCTCCCTAATGTGAGTGAGGATTACCACTTTTGTAATTGGGACTGTGTGGGTAATTGAAATAGCCCACTGCTGAGGAAGTCTTGGAGGTGCCTAGCAGCCACCTCTCAGTTCTCACCTGGCCCCAACCTCCAGCCCCCTTTTCTATTATGTGCAGAAGCTTCCTGTAGTTTCTGGCTTAGGTTTTGGTTGAAAATGTTCTGGGTTGAGAACTCTTTGCTCTAACTTTAGTTCTACAGAATTGGTCTTGCCCTTTGCACTGGTCTGACCCTTTGGCAGGGTGCAGGAAGCTGGAGAGGAGATCTCGGAGAAAACATCGCTGTCTCCTACCAGACTTGAATTCCTTCAGGACAAGAATGGGCTGTTATTATTGCTTCTCTCACAACCATTGAACCTAGTTCCTAGCACAGAGTAGAGGCTCAATTATGTTCACTTCTCAAATATGAAATAGAGTTAATGATACAACTACCCCACAGGGTTGATGTAAGAATTAAATGAGATAATGTATATAAAATGCATAGCACAATTCTCCTCCTATGCAATAAATGTTAGGGGGTATTATTATCATTATCTGAGACTTCCTTGCTAATCTGGCCTTATAGAACTCTCGTTTATTTATCTTTTAGTTAAAGTAAAATGTCATCTTGTCATAATGATTTTTATAATATTTTTCTTCCTACTAAATTAAAAGAAATGCTTTGGCCATATGGTTAATTTATAAACTTTTATTTTCTTATACCTAAACTTAATTCATAGCTGTATTTATATATAAAAACACATTCCAGGATCCTTCAGGTAAGGGGGCATGTTTTAATAATTCAAGTATAAGCAATAAATGATATTAATTGTTTTATATACTAGATAGGGAACATTTCTCAAAATGAGTGTCTTTGAAGGGTGGATGTCATTCATTACTCAAAATTACTTTGCCTGATGAAGAAGAGCTGGTTCAGAAATACATGAGAGATGTGATATCATGTACTTTTCTAACATCACTAAGCATTTATAGTAACAGAAAATTATCTAAATGGCTTTTTTTTTACATGGGCAGACACCAGGAATTGAATCCAGGTCTCTGACATGGCAGGCAAGAACTCTGCCTGCTGAGCCACCATGGCCCACCCTCTAAATGGCTTTTAAAGGAGCACAGTAAAGAAACTAGTGATATCTTTCTTCAGGTATTAATAAGAATGAAGCATTTTGCTAAAATTCAAATATAGAAGTATATTTTATAATCTAAAAGCATAATACTCCCTTTCTGAAAATGTGGAATCCTGAAGAAAAAAATATATTTCCCAGATCAAAAATGGTACCTTTAGAAACAGATCATCAGGGTGGCATTAAGTACATCTAAAGGGTATTATGGTATTTACAACTATCAATTTGTCATTTATTTATATTTAAGAGGTTTTGTTAATGTGGCCATAGTTTTTGGAAGGTTTGCTTTTACGCTAATGCATTCTGCTCATATTCCAGTGACCATAGACATGCTTTTACCAAGATAGGTTATATCAAAAATTGTGGACTTGCACTATGGAAAGAGTATTCTAACAATGAGATGCAGTACTGTATTGCAAATGCTACTTGATGTAGTGAGGCAGGATAGAATAGGGCATCAAAGCTGTGGCCCCCAGTCTTCTATTCAGCTTTGGAGGAGTTAAAGCAGAGCTGCAAATTTCATGAGACAAAAGTTTCTCCTAAAGCCCTGAAACCTCCCCCAAACCAATGAAATTCCCCCCAACCATAAAAGCTTGTGAAATCCAGGGCCCAAAGCAAATTCTTAGTGAATGACAGAAAGCATAGGGTCACAAAGATTGTTAAACATCTGCCCAACAACAAATTTTGCGTACATGACAGCAAACTACAAATTCTGATAGCTGCCTCCTCCTAGAACAAAGAAGACCACTGGTGTCCAAAGTTCACTGTGGGAACCTGGACAAAGAAGACACCTGATGCTCAAAGGTTATTGTGGAAACCCGCCACCAACAAAACTTCCTATAAAACAAGCTAACTCCTTCCGCTCAATGCGTGTCCCTCCCTTGGGCACGTCCTCATTAACCTCTTTAACATGTACTCTCTCTCTCTTTCTCTTTAATAAGCTTTACTACTTATTCGGACTGGCCCCCTCATTTGTCTAAATTTTTTTTTTAACAATGAGACTCCTGAGCCTGAAATAGGGCTCAGCTGGCACCACTGCCAGCCAGGCACCAGTTTCAGTCGCATCAAAGGCAGGGTTTCTTACCTCCACTATCACTTGCTTGGTTCAGGAGGTAACATAAGCGCTTGAATCTCAGATTCCTTCTTTTTGTTTTTGTATGCCATATGGTGGGGTCACATTTCCTTATTTTTCCATGGAGTATCCTGTTATTGCAGCACCATGTGTTGAGTTTTTTGTTTGTTTTGCTTGTTTGATTTTTGGGAAATGCATGGACCGGGAATCAAACCGTCTCCCACATGGCAGGCGAGAATTCTACCACTGAATTCCCCTTGCACCCCCCACTCAGATTCCTTTTTATTTCTAGGGAGAGTAGTGTCTGCACTGCTTATGTCATCATTGTTAAAAGAAAAATAATGCATGAAGCATTGCATTTTGGTTGTGATAAACGTAATTTATCACAAAGAAATCTAGCTCTCTCCTGGATATACTCCATACCAACACAATTTCTCTGAGTGCTGTTTTGTTACAAGAATAGAAAAGAAGAAATGAAGAAAAGGCGTTTTATTATTTAAACTGATTAGAAGCTTCTATTTTATAGAGCCTAACTGTCAATTGGAAGGAATAGTTTAAAGGAGAAATTTTGTTTTCCTAGGTGAGAAACTGTTTTATCACTACTAGAGCCAATCGGGAATTAGCCTATTTGTTTACATGATATTTTATGCTGAAATAGCAAATTGGGCTTTGCATTGATCTCTACAGATAAAACATAATAAAATCCCATTAATGGAATTATTCTCACAGATGTACTCATGTTCTAAACATTTTGAACTTCTCTTATGTGTCTGGATACTAGTGTTGTGAAACAAATAAATATGACAGGGGCCAGAGTCTATACTTATTCTAGAGAAGGCTGGGATGAGGGGCACACAAAAACCCTTCTAATTGTACAGCAGATTGGAAATAAAACTTGATTTTCATTATTTCTCACTTTCATTTTCTTCATTTGTTAAAGAAGGGTAGCAGGGTGGCAGTGTTTACTTTTCTCACTTGGGTGTCACACAAATTAACTTGAGAAAATATTATTATAGCATGCTGTGAAAACACAAGAACTCTCTATAGATTTCTCATAAACACAGCTCCAGAGTAAGAACAAGAATGATCCATTATTTGTTTGTTTTTATAATTTGTTATTAGAAAAGTTGGAGGTTTACAGGAAAATCATGCAGACAATACAGGGATTCCATGCACTCCCACTATCATTACTGTGGTACCTTTATGGTAATTGATGAAAGACTATACTAACAAGCATACTATTAACTGTAGGCCTTAGTTTAAATTACAGTTTACTGTTTGTGCTGTATAATCCTGTAGGTTTTTTTTTAAGTTTTTATTCTAGAAACATACATAACCTAAAATTTCCCCTTTTGACCACATTGAAATTCAGTGGTGTTAATTACAATGTTGTGCAACCATCAACACAATTCATTACCAAAACTTTTTTACCACACCAAAGAGAAACTCTCCATTCCCTACTCCCAACCCAGACTCTGGTAACCTATATTCTATTTTCTGACTTTATGAATTTACTTATTTTGTTTATTTCATATCAGTCGATCATAAAATGTCTCCTTGCGTCTGGCTTATTACACTCAAAAAGATGTCTTCACCTTGCTACCTATCATAACTTGCCAAACTCCAACCAGGACCATTCCAGCCAATCCTAAAGAACACCTAGGGCAATATATAAGATTCCACAAGGCTTCCATACACTAGAGTAACTTTCCAGAAACCTACAACCTCCAGATGGGTCCCTGGTCCTGATAAGTCCTGAAACCTGAAGGACCCAGCCTCTCCAGAACATCAGATAGTTCCATCTACCAACCCCATATTAGTGACAGACCCTTCTAATATGGAAAATTTAGAGTGACCATAGCCCAGACACCTCTGAAGAGAGAGATGGAAAGATCAAAGGTGATGGTGAAGTTATACAGTGAACATGGGATTTAATAAATGAATAAGAATGCTGAATCATTAAATTGATATCTCTTTTAGTCTCCAGTATCTTAGAGCAGCTAGAAGTAAAAACCTAAAATTATGGAAATGTAACCCATGTCAAACTCTGAAATATGTTCTGCGACCAATTGTAGTGCTATGCTTTGAAATTTATTGTTTTTTTCATATATATGTTCTTTACAAAAAAGAAGCAGGAAAAAAGTCAATTGTGATGATAAAAAAAATATTTAATCCTTCTAGCCTCCTATATTTTGGAGCAGCTAGTAGGAAAAATTGTGTGGTAGCTGATGACAAACTCTGGGATCTGTCCTGTAACTACTTGTTGAAGAGTGCTTTGAAGACTATTGCTTTTTTATTTCTTTGCTTTGTATATATGTTATAGTATACAATAAAAAAGTTTTAAACAAAGATGTCTTCAACTTGCATTGATCATGGTTGCATGTATCAGAACTTCATTTCAACAGTTAAACCATATTCCACAGTACGTAACATCCAACATTTTGTTTATCCATTCATCTGTTGATGGACACTTTAGTTGCTTCCAACTATTGTTAAGTGTGAATGATGCTGTTATGGACATAGTGTGCAATATCTGTTCCAGATCCTGCTTTCAGTTCTTCCAAGTATTTACCTAGACATGAGATCACCATGTCATATGGTAATTCTATATCAACTTTCTGAGAAACCACTGAACTGTCTTCCACAGCAGCTTTACCATTTACACATTCCCATCAACAATGAATGGGTGTTTCTATTTATCAACATCCTCTCCAACACTTGTTATTTTCCATTATTTTTTAATAGTAACTATTGTAGTGAACATGTTTATCACTGTGCCTGTGATTTGCATTTCTCTAATGGTTAATGATGTTGAGCATCTTTTCATAAGATTTTGTCCATTTGTATACCTTCTTTGGAGAAATGTCATTATTAAATTGGGTTGTTTGCATTTAGGTTTTTGAATTGCAGTCTTTTATGTATACTGGATATTAAACCCTTATTGGATTTGGGATTTCCAGCTATATAATCCTATTCAGTAGTTTATCCTTTTAACTTTCATGATGAAGACCTTTGATGCACAAAAGTTTTAATTTTGAGGAACCTCCATTTATCTATTTTTCCTTTTATACCTGGGCTGTGGCTGTAAAGTCTAAGAAACCATTGCCTAACACAAGATGCTGCACATGCTTACTTATGTTTTATTCTAGGAGTTTTATTATTTTGATTCTTATATGTAGTCTTTGAACCATTTTGCATTAATTTTTGTATATGGTATAAGATAAGGGTCCACCTTCATTCTTTGCATATGGATACCTGCATTTGTTGAAGTGACTATATTTTCACCATTAAGTGCTCTTGGCACTTTTGTTAAAAATCAATTGGCTATAGATATGAGAGTTTATTTCTGAAAATTCAATTAAATTTCATTGTTCTGTTTGTCCTTGTACCAGATCATGCTGATTATTGCAGCTTTGAAATAAGTTTTAAAATCAAGAAGTCTGAGTCTTCCAACTTTGTTCTTTTTTTCATGATGGTTATGGCTATTCATGACCCTTTACCCTTCCATATAAATTTGATTATTTCCTTTTTCATTTCTGCAAATAAGGCTATTGGAATTATGAATGAGAATCCATTGACTCTAATTCAATTCAGGTAGAATTGATATCTTAATTATATTTTGTCTTCTAGTCCATGAAAATGGAATATTCTTTCATTTATTTGGATCTTCTTTGATTTTTTTAGCAGTGTTTTATAGATTTTCATGGCAAATCCTTCATGTCCTTGGTTAAATTTATTCCTTGATATTTGGTTCTTTTAATTGCTATTGTAAAAGGATTTTTAAGCTGATTTCCTCTTCAGACTGTTCATTACTAATGTATAGAAATACCCTGCCACTTTGCTGGTTTATTAGCTATAGTAGCTTTGTTGTGGATTTATTAGGATTTTTTATATATAGAAAATGTCATGTCATCCATAAATAGGGAAGGTTTTATTTCTTCCTTTTCCATTTAGATGGATTTTATTTTATTTCTTGCCTAATTTTCCTTGTTAGAATTTCCATTACAATGTTGAATAACAGTGGTGACTATTGGCATCCTTGAGTTGTTTTCGATCATAGGAGAGAGAGCTTTCAGTCTTTCCCCATTGATATAATCTTAACTGTGGTTTGTTTACATATGTCTTTATCATGTTGAAGAAGTTCCTTTCTATTCCTTTTTTTTTTTTTTCTTATTCTTATTCTTCTGAAATTTTTTAAATCAAGAAGCAGTTCTGGCTTTTGTCAAATGCTATTATGTATAAATTGAGATGACCATGATTTTTGTTCTTGTACTTCATTCTATTAATGTGATTTATTATATTCATTGATCTTCTTATGCTGAAGAACAATTGCACCCCTGGGATAAATCTCACTTATCATGGTGTATGATTCATTTGATATGATATTGAATTCAGGTTGCTAGTACTTTGTTAAAGATTTTTACATCTATATTCATAAGAGATATTGGTTGTAATTCTCTCTTCTTGTGTTATCTTTATCTGGCTTTGTTATTAAGGGATGATAACCTCATAGTATGAGCTAGGGAGTTTTCCTTCTTCTTCATTTTTTTAGAAGGAGTTGAGCAGAATTCGTGTTAGTTCTTCTAGGAATGTTTGGCAAAATTCACCCTTGAAACCATCTGTCTGTTCCCAGGCTTTTCTTTGGAGGCTTTTGAATTCTGATTGAATCACTTCTTGTTACTAGTCTGCTGAGATCTTGTATTTCTTCGTGAGTAACTATAGGTAGTTTGTGTGTTTCTAGGAATTTCTCCATTTCGTTTAGTTTGTCTAACTAGTTGGTATACAATTTTTCATAGAATCCTCTTATAATCTGTTTTATTTCACTGGGATCAGTATTATCCCCCTTTTATTTCTTATTTTAGTTATTTACATCGTATCTATTTTTTAGACATTCAGACCAATGAAAGATTTCTCAATTGTGTTGGCCTTTTCAAAGAACTAACATTTGGTTTCATTGTTGCTCTCTATTATTTTCTATTCTTATTGCACTTATCTCCACTCTAATCTTTATTATTTCCTTGCTTTTCTTTTACTAGATCCACCAATTTGAGATTAGGTCTCTAATTTGAGATGTTTCTTCTACTTTAATGTATTCAGTTAGAGCTATACATTTCCTTCTCATCATTGTCTTGTGGCATCCTATAAGTTTCAAGTTTTAGTAGTTCTGTTTTTATTTTCATTCATCTCAAAATATTTTCTAATTTATCTTGTAATTTTCTCTTTAATCTATTGACTATTTAAGTATGCATAGTTTTTCCTACATATTTGTCCATTTTCCAGTTCTCCCTCTGTTACTGACCTCCATCTTTATTCCATTGTTGTTGGAGAATATACAGTGTGTGATTGCAGTGTTTTTTTTTTTAATTAATTGAGTTTTTTGTGGTCAAACATATGGTCTATCTTGGTGAATGATCCATGTGTACTAGAGAAAAATGTGTACTCAGCTGCTATTTGGTAATGTGTACTACAAATGTCCATTATGTTTAGTTGGTTTATACTTTTATTCAAATCTTCAATTTACTTTTTGATCATTTGTGTGGATAGTCTATCTGTTGTGGATAATGGTGTATTGACGTTTCCTACTATTAATACAGAACTGTCTGTTTCTCCCTTCAACCATTCAATATTTGCTTCATATATTTTGGGGTCTTCCATTAGGTGCATATATGTCATACCTTTTTTGTCTCTCAATTTTTCAGTTAATGCCTAATTTTATATTTATTTCATTTTCATATGGTACCATTTTGAGTCCCTTTTCATTTCTTTCTGTATATATTTTTCATATATTTTCCTTGTGATTACCCTGGGGCTAAGATTTATTATCCTAAACCTACAACAATCATATTTCTTTCGATACCAAATTAATTTCAACAGCATACATACACTGTTCCTATACTTCTCCTTCCTCTCACCTTTTTATTGTATTTGTTACAAATTATATCTTTATGTACTGTATGTTCAAAATACATATTATTCATTATGTTATGTATTTTTATTTTAGAACCTGTAAGAAATAAAATGTGGTGTTACATACTAAAATATACAATACCATAGCAATGGTGTTTATAATTGCATATATTGTTACCTTACCAGACATCTCTATTTCTTTATGCTGCTTCAATCCTCTGTCTGGTGTCCTTTCTTTTCAGTCTGAAGAACTCCCTTTAGTATTGGTTATAGGGAAGGTCTAGTGATTACAAAATCCTTCACCTTTTACTTTCTGGGGATGAATGCCTTAATCTCTTCTTCATCTTTGAAAGATACTCTTCCTGGATAAAAAATTCTTGATTGTCATTTTTTTTTTCTTTCAGCACTTTAAATCTTTGTCCACTGCCTTCTTACCTCCATAGTTTCTATTGGGAAATTGGTGTTTAATCCTATAAGGACTCCCTGTACATAACATATTGCTTTTCTCTTGCAGCTCTCTCCTTGTCCTTGGAACTGGATAGTTTGAGTATGTATCTGAGCATGGTTTTCTTTTGGTTTTCCTTGTATTTTTTGTTTGTTTGTTTGTCTGTTTTTTGCAGGGGGGTGCTTCTTTAATGTATTTATGTCTTTTGGTAAAGTTTGGAAACTTTCTACCATTATTTCTTTGAATATTCCTTCTGCTTTTCTTTTTTTTTTTTCTTATGGAATTTATAGTGTATTTAGTGTATACTTGGTTGTGTCTTATTAGGCCTTGTTCATTTTTTTCATTTATTTTCCTTTTATCTCCTGAACTGGAAACATTTCCATTTCTTGTCTTCTAGTTCACTGATTCTTTTTTCTCACAGCTCCATTCTGTCCTTGGGACCCTCTAGGGAATTGTTTCATTTATTGTAGTCTTTGACTCCAATTTATTTATCTTCAATTTCATTTTAAAATTTTGTATATCTTTATTGAGATTCTCATTTATTTATTTATTTATTCACTGTTTTTCTGATATCCTTTATTTCTTTCTTCTTGTTTTGCTTTATCTCTTGAACATATTGATGGTCAATTTTTTAAAGTCTTTGGTATATCTAAAATCTAGTGTTCTTTGTTAGAGATTTCTATTTGTTTTTTTCTTGTTCATTTGGATGGGTCATCATTTCTTGTTTCTTTTTTTGTAATCTTTCATTGTACGCTGTACATTTTGATATTTTAAAGTGTTCACCCTGGGATTTTAGTTCCTGAGCTATTTGTTCTTTAAGTTTGTATCCAACGAGTGATTGGATAGAGATTTCTTTGAGTATCAGAAGCTAACAGTATGCAAACAAACCCATGCAAAAAACACCTTTCACGGTCTTTGCAAATTGGCTCTTCATTGGCTGGTGCTCTCCTCAGAGTTTAGCCCTTGTATCAAGATGATCAGCCCTTGGTAACTGTAAAGATTAGGGTTTTTTCTGTCTTTTTTGATCATGCCTCTTTTCCTGTGTTTTTCTTTGTCCATTGGCTTAGTTATTACCCCATTTACAGGACTTAAAATTCCCCCATTTACTCCCTATGAAATAGATTTTCTCCCCAACCTGGATGTTCTATTTTATTACTTAAAGCTGGTAATCCTTTCCCTCTGGCAACATTGACTTATTGTTTCCTACACTGCTTTAACTATCTATAGGCTGTTTCTGCCTGCAGGCAACTTCTGGAAGGGCAAGCCTGAGATGAGCTTCTAGAGTCTTTCTTTGAGGCTGCCACCCAATAGATTGAAACTGACATACAGGAACCACAGTTTGCACATAGCAGTTACTTTGCTTCCTCTAAGACAGGACCAGGACCCATAATGGGAACACAGGATGGCTCCCCACTTCACCTTGAGGTGAAGTAGAGGTCGTGGGGGGAGGCCACCATGAGTGCCATGAGTTTATCTTATCTTTTTAAAAGTTGATTGTGTTTAACTTCAGCCCTCTCCCTGTTTCTGCAATGCTTTGACTATTTTTTAGAGTTTTGATGAAGATGGCGCTTCCATTTTGTGCTATTTTTCAAAGATTCTGTGGGGAAACCTTACTCTGGAACATCTTACACCACCATCTTGATTGTCTAAAAGCCTTAGGAGTAGTCTATTTTAAAGACACATCAACACTAACACTAGAGATATTTTCCAGCCCACATTAAAACATACCATAAGAATATCTGGGACCATCTTAATAATTTAAAAACTTCTTGGCAAGCTTTGGTGAAACACATGTTAAATGTATTTTTATGGACTTTCAAGAATTTATTTATTTTTAAAACAAAATTAATAACCATTTATTTTTGAGACAATAAAGGAGACAATTCAAAACCTACTTCACATGAATTTTGGTTTAAGTTCCCCATCCCTTCAGTTTAACCATGAGTGTCAAAGTACCAATCAAGTAATGAGGTAATATACTTAATTTTTAGGCAAGAGATAAATCTTTCTTTCTTTACTATTATTTTATTACATCTGTTCTATATTTATTTATTGTTAAAGTCCTATGCAAATCGTTTAGGGAAACATGAACATACAAAACTGGGTTTATTGAATTTTCTGTACAGGAGAAAGCACTGCCTTGACAGTATCTGAGTGGTATCTCAAAAGGGGAGAGATAGTGAGAGCACATAAAGGGGTTAGTCAAGGCAGTTTTAGGTTCAGATTAGTAGGCAGAGTATTGGGTAGTGGTTGATCAAATTTTGAAAGCTAGGAATGTTTCTGGAACAGTTAATTGATCTTTTCTCTGAAACATGCAAATCCATGAAGAATTAGTGTTATTCTAATCTTTTCCTGGAATATGTTTCTGAAAAGTGTGTTGTTTTAGTTTCCCCAGCTTCTAAAATCATACAGTATGTTGGCTTAAAAATACTATACAATGGGTTGGCTGAACAATAAGAATATATGGATTCATTCTTTTGTGGCTAGAAGTCCAGAGTTGAACATCTCCATTGCAATATTTTCTTCCAAGGACTGTGGTATTCTGGGGCTGGCTGCCTGTGATCCTTGTTCTTTGGCTTTTCTCTCATATGGCAGTGTATGTACATCTCTCTTCTGGGTTCTGATGGCTTCTGGCATCTGACTACATCTATACCTTCTCTATCTGTTTTAGTTTTTCTGGCCTTAACAATGGGTACTTATCAGCTATAACATGCTTATGGTTTTGAGGTGTCTGCTGGACTTTGTTCTCTGCCAGGTTTTATAAATTTCAGCTTCTTGCTTCCCTTGCTTTCTCTTTCTTTGTCTGACTTTTATTCTCTTATAAAGGACTCCAGTAAAAGGATTAAGACCCGCCCTGGGCCACACCGTAACTGAAATAATCTCATCAACAGGTCCTACTTACAATAGGTTTACACATACAGAAATGGGTTAGCTTTTCTGGGGCACATACAGTTCCAAACCACCGCACCATTCATACCCAATTGTCTTTGCTTTTTTTTTTCTGTAATTTTTTAATTGTATAATATAACATATATGCAAACTGGAGAAAGTAAAAAGCAGTAGTTTTCAAAGACTCTTCAATAAGTAGTTAAAGGACAGATCCCAGAGTTTGTCATGGACTACCATACCATCATCTCAGATTTTTCATTCTCACTGCTCCAGAATATAGGAGGCTTGAAGGAATAAATATTTTTTTTTTATCATCACAATTGACTTTTTTTTTTCTTTTTTGTGAAAAATAACATTTACAAAAAAGCAATAAATTTCACAGCACACCAATTAGTTGTAGAACAGATTTCAGAGTTTGGTATGGGTTACAATTCCACAATTTTAGGTGTTTACTTCTAGCTGCTCTAAGATACTGTAGACTAAAAGAAATATCAATGTAATGATTCGGCAATCATATACCTACCTTCTCTGTATAACTCCACCATCACCTTTGATCTTTCTACCCCACTCTTTAGGGGTTTTGGGCTATGGCCATCCTAAGTTTTTCATGTTAGAAGAGTTTGTCAGTAATATGGGGTAGGGAGATGGAACTAGCTGATGTTCTGAAGAGGCTGGGCCTTCTAGGATTCAGAACTTATCTTGTCCAGGGACCCATCTGGAGGTTGTAGATTTCTGGAAAGTTACCCTAGTGCATGGAACCTTTGTAAATTTAATACCCACAATTGATTGAGTCACATCTCCATGGGAGATAACCTGATCAAGTTTTCAACCTATAGTACTGATAGGGATTAGAAGAAACCATTGCTCCCACAAGACTGATTAGGATTAAAGCATGGTTTTCTAGGGTACATAAATCCTTTCAAATCGGCACAGTTGGAGTCTGGCAAGTTATGATAGGTAGCAATGTCTAACTGAAGCTTGCATAAAAGTGACCTCCAGAGTAGTGTCTGGACTCTATTTGAACTCTCTTAGCCGCTGATACTTTATTAGTTACACTTCTTTTCCCCCCTTTTGGTCACGATGGAATTGTTGATCTCACAGTGCCATTTATATCCAATTTTCTTTGCTTTTAAGGATTTTAGCCATATTGGGTCAAGGTTCACTCACATTCAGCTTGGGTATACCCTAATGAATACCATCTTTTGAAGTCTTATTTACAATGGGTTCACACCAACAGGACCAATGGTAGGGATCTGAAAATACCCTTTCATAGCAAGCACTATTCAATCTCAACTTGATTTTAAAGTCATTTGAGTTTAAATACTTTCTGTAGCACTTTAACATTTGGTCCACCTTATCGTTTTGCAAGTTGTCAGTACATTTTATAAGTTGTAGTTTTGACTGATTGTCTCAGTCCCACTCCATCTAGTGCCCATTTCTGTTAATGTTTCCATCTAAGTTGGCAGATAAATTATTATTTTGCTTTCTTGGATAACCTATGACTTTTTAAATTTTAATTTGGATTTGTATTATTCAACTTTTCCATTATCTACAGAATTGGTACACTATCTGGTGATCCTCAAGTAAAATGATTTTTGGAATACCTTGAGTGAATCATAGGAATATTTATTAAAAGTGTAAAGTCTTGTACCAGCATGAGAGAAAAAAACAGCCAAGACAGTAAAGAATAAAGCTTGTTTTAGTTTGTTAGCTGCCAGAATGTAATATATCAGAAACAGAATGGCTTTTAAAAGGGGGAGTTTATTAAATTGTAAGTTTACAGTTCTAAGGCCATGAAAAGGTCCCAATTAATGCAAGTCTATAAAAAATTCCAAATAAAGGCACCAGAAAGAGGTTACCTTCACTCAAGAAAGACTGATGAAGTTCAGGGTTTTACTCTCACCTGGGAAGGCATATGGTGAACATGGTGATGTCTGCTAGCTTTCTCTTCAGGCTTCTTCTTTCCTGAAGTTCCCCCAGGGGTGTTTTCCTTTTTCATCTCCAAAGGTCTCTGGCTACATGGGCTCTGTAGTCTCAGGGATCTCATCATTATGAAGCTTTCTCCAAAATGCTTCCTCTTTTAAAGGATTCCAGCAAAGTAATCAAGACCCACCTGGAATGGGTGGGGTCACATCTCCCTCTAATTAATACCCACAGTTCAGTGAGTCACATTTCCAGGGAGATAATCTAATCAAGCCCCTAATCTAAAGTGCTGAATAGGGATTAAAAGAAAGGCTGCCAAAGGCAAGATGGCTGCTTAGCAAGGTGTGGGATTTAGTTCATCCTCTAGAGCAGCTAATAAATAGCCAGGAACAGTACAGAACAACTGCTGAGGCCACGTCAACGACTGGACACACAGCGTACCCCAGTCTGGACCAGGTGGACTGGCTGCGAACCCCTCCAGAACTGTGAGCTCTCCAAGCCTTGGCTGCCGGCGCCCCTCTCCCACAGGCTGCTTCCTAGAGGGGACAGGAAAGAGACTTTACCAGCAGCAGGGGCTGAGCACAACCAAGCTCCAACTGTGGAATTAATTCACGAATTCTCACTGCTGAAAATTCTCAGCTGAACCTCAAATAAAAGCAGAGGTTACTGGTTTTTGCCCCGGTGCAGAGGAGGCAGGGCTGACAGAAAAAGAAAAAAGAAAAAAAACAGGTTTTTTTTGGATCTGAAAAGGTCTGGGCCCTGTAGGAAAGGAGGGAGCACACAGGGCCTGGAGATACACAGAGCAACATACCAACTTAAGTTCTTGGTTGGCAAACCCAAGGAACAGGGTCCTGCTCTGAAAAGGATTTTGCTTTTTCTCTTTTGTGGCTGTGTTTCTATGGATTGATTACTCTTTGGATACAGCAGCAGGGCTTCTTGAGCTCCACTGCCCCAGTCATAGGCAGAAATAGACTTGTTTGAGAGCTTGTCTGGAGCCTGTGCCTTCCCCAGGAGAGGGGTGGGGCCCAGCTCAGGTGGAATCCCTCCCTCAAGGAATTCAGATCCCAGGATCTGGAAAAGGGAAGTGATTAAAGCCAGTCTACAACCTCTCCTCTGTCTCCACCACGCCCCCAGCAGGGAGAGTCTGCTGAAGTTAAAGGTACCGCATCACCTTATGCTGGTGGGACCTACAGGCAGAAAAGCACCACATACTGGGCAGGACCAGAGAAATGCAAAGTCCAGAGACTTCGTAGGAAAGCCTTTTAATCTGCTGGGTCTCACCCTCAGGGAAAACTGACGTAGGTGACTCTTTCCCACTGAGAGGAGACCAGTTTGGTCTGGAAAAATCTGACTGGGGTCTTTAATACCTAAGTGGACCCTCCTAAAGGGTGGGGGAAAGGCACCATGCAGGCAGGGCAAGAAACAAAAAAACAAGAACTGAAAAATTCTGATCTATTAAACAAAACCTAAACTAGAGGACTAGAATAAGCTAAACGGAATGCCAAAGAACAGTCAGACAATAAAGCCATCCAGCAAGAAAATCCTAGGGGAAAAAAAACTGAAAACAATCTCCAGAATAAACTAATTAAGGTAATTAAATGCCTAGATGCCAGCAAAAAATAATGAATCATACTAGGAAAGTTGAAGAAATGGTGCAGTCAAGGAACAAACCAACAGTTCAAATGAGATACAGGAATTGAAACAATTAATTCAGAATGTTTGAACAGACATGGAAAACCTCATCAAAAATCAAACCAATGAATTGAGGGAGGATATACAGAAGGCAAGGAATGAACAAAAAGAAGAAATCGAAAGTCTGAAAAAACAAATCACAGAATTTATGGGAATGAAAGTCACAGTAGAAGAGATGAAAAAAACAATGGAAACCTACAACGTCAGATTTCAAAAGGCAGAAGATAGGATTAGTGAACTGGAGTACAGGACATCTGAAATCCAACAAGCAACAAGAAAGGCTGCCTCCATATGATGGGATCGGGTAATATTAAAGCATGACTTTTCTACTGTTTATAATCCTTTCAAACCAGCACAAAGCTATACAAAGAAACACATGACAATCAGTGATTCTGACATTAGGAACTAGGGGCTTTATTCTTTTGGTCTTGTACAGAAGTAGTGCACCTCAGGCAGTCATTGGCTGGTTCTAAAACTCTTAGACTGGCATCCATGTTTTGGGTCATCTTCTGAAGATTCCAACAGATCATCTGAGACAAGTGTAGTTTTTATATTTTTTGTTTTATTGTTAGTTCATTTTTATCATATGTTTCACTTTCTTGGCTTCTGAAGCAAATACCATACAATGGCTTGGCTTAAACAATGGGAATTTATCTACTAGTCATGATTTTGAGGGTAGGAGAATTCCAAAATCAAGATGTCTTCAAGGTATTGCTTTCTTCTGGGAGACTATCATGCTGTGTGCCTGGTAAGCAGCTGTATTGTTTGCTAATATAGCTAGGATGCAGTATACTAAAAATGGAACAGATTTTGAAAAGGGAATTTATTAAGTTATATGTTTAACAGTTTAAGGACATTAAAAAAATATCCAAACTAAAGTATCCAAAGAAAGATACCTTGACTCAAGAAAGGCCAATGTCTGTCACATGGGAAGGAACATGGCTGGCATCTGCTGGTCATTGTTCCTGGTTCTGTTGCTTCCAAATTCTGATGCCAGTGGTTTCCTATCTAAGTGTCAGTGAACCTTCGCTCAGCACCTGTGGAAAAGCAAGATTCTGTCTTGCTTAGCATCTCATGGGAAGGCACATGGTGACATCTGCTGGGCTCTTTATCTCCAAGTGTCTGCTCTCTCTCTCAGCACTCCAAGCATCTCCAGATATCTGCATCTCTGTTGGCTCTAAAACAGCTGTTCTCCATGCGTCTGCATCTGAGGTTTCTCCAAACATTTCCCCTCTTAAAGGACTCCAGTAAACTAACCAAGACCCACAATGAATGGGCGAAATTGTGTTTCCATCTAATCAAAAGTCACACCCACAATTGGACATGTCACATCTCCATGGAAACATCCAATCAAAACATACCGCTCATAGCTGGGTATGGCACGTCTCTGTGGAAACAATTTAATTAAAGTTTCCACTGCACAATATTGAATCAAGATTAAAAGAAACATGGCTGCCCCAACAAGATTGGATTATAAAAAAGGACATGGTTTTCTGGGTACATAACAGTTTTAAACTGGCAGACCAGCAATCCTTGGCCCTTGAATTTTCTGTCATATGGCAATACACGTGACAACTCTACTGGCTTCTCCTCTGTATTCCATTGACTTCTGGCTTCTGGCTCCTCCCTGTGTGATCTTCTCTCTCCCTGTGGCCTTCCCTATAGGGCTTTCAGAAATACAATCAAGACTTATTTGGAGTCAGTTAGGCCACACCTTAACTAAAGTAAACTCATCAAAAGATCCCATTTACAATGGGTTCACTTCCTCAGGAATGGTTATGTTTAAGAACATGTTTTTCTGGGATGCATAACTCCAAACTACTACATCCTCATACAGCAGAAAATGTTGATTTAACTGAAAAATATGTCTGAGCGTTGATCTTCTGAACTTCTGCTTATGTTTTAAATATTAAGACTAGTTCATAAATTTCTCTCCAAGATTCAAGTTCAGGGACAGGGAATATAGAGTTAAGGCTTAAAATGTACAGCATTTCTGTTTGGAATGATGTAAATGTTTTTGGTAATAGATGGTGGTTATGGTAATACAATATTGTCAATGTAATTAACAGCACTGAAATATTTATCTGAATGTGGTTAAAGGAGGAAATGTTAGGTTGTATATTTTTAAAAATACAGATGAAGGATGCACAGAAAGAAAAGATTCAAGTTCAATCTTTCTCTGCTGTTGTTTCCAATATATTCATTATCTTGGTCTAAGAAAAAGTGGAGGCTTATTATGAGGTAGTGAGAAAAGGTGGTCCATTCCTATTAGGGATAAGACTGAGCAGGTCTCAGTGATTCATTATACTAGTGAGCATCATTAGAATAGGGGAGGGTAGAATTCTCTATTGAAGTGTAATACACAATTATTTTATAAATGTGTAATTGATGATTAACTGTGGTAAAAGTGCATATGCAAACATCTCTTAATTTATCCTATACTGTTTTTATGGATGTCATAAATTCAAGGTTTATTTAAATCTAGAGACAAAAGATTTGTCTCTTGATGTTGAGAGTAAATGCAATTCCTCTTTATCAGTTTTCTTTCCTTTATCCTAAAATTGACAAAGAAAAGAGTTTTTTTAAACAATAGTTTTGCGTTAATTAAAATCCAGAGAATGCCACATGAACCTTATATCTCTCATCCTTTCATAAGGTGATAAAGTAGATTGATTCATGTACTGTGGTGATTTGAAGCTGTATTTACCCCAGAAAAACATGTTCCGAAATCTAACCCATTGTAAGTAGGATGTTTTGCTGAGGCTACTTCAGTTAAAATGTGACCCAAATCATTTAGGGTAGGTCTGAATCCTCTTGTAAATGGATTTATAAGAGAGAGAGAGAAAGAGAGAGAGAGAGAAGCAAAAAGCTGAAAGAAATGAAACTCTCGGAAGAGAAGCAACAGACTAGCAGATGCCACCATGGACCTTGCCATGTGGCAGAGGAGCCAAGGATTGCTGGCAGCTGGTCTTTGGGAAGAAAGCATCACTTTGATGGCACCTTGATTTGGTCATTTTCATGGCCTCAAAACTGCAAGCTAATAAATTCCCGTTTTTTAAAGTCAGTCCATTTCAACTTATTTTTAGCTTAATTTGGTCTTTGTTTTTCTATTTTAAGGGGGAACATTTTATCATATATTTCAATTCTTTCTTCTTTTATCCTGTAGGTATTAATTCTCTAAATTTCCCTCAAGTTACTGCTTTAGCAGCATCCCAAATTGATTTGGATGTGTTGGTTTTATTTTATAAAGTTTAAAATATGCTTAATTTCTCTTGAAATAAAACCCTTAGAATTATACCCTTCTTTGGATTATTTAGAACTGTATTTTTAAATTTCTAAATATTCGTTTATTTTATATGCATTGTTTTGTAATTGATTTCTTTTTAATTATGTATCATGGTCAGAGAATATATTTTGTAAGATTTCAGTCTTTTGAAATATACTGAGACTTGTTTATGACCTGGCATGTGATCTATATTGTATAACAGTACATGAACCAGCAAAATAATGTCCACTCTCCTATTGTTGGAGAAATGGTGTGTAAAGGTTAGTTATGTTGAGTTAGTTGATTTTGCTTAGATCTTCTATCATCTTACTTAGTTTTGGTCAAATGTTTCAATAACTACTGATCGGAGGGTGTTAAATATGCAAATATTATTGCCAATTTCTCTGTTTCTCTCTTTGGTCCTGCCCACATTGCTTCATAATTTTGCAACTCATTTATTATATGTATGCCCATTTAAGGAGTTTATGTCTTCCTGATTGTCTCTTTGATCAGGAAATGCCTCCCCCACTTTATCTTTGGTAGAACTCTGTCTTGAAATCTACTTTGTCAGATATTAGCACAGAGATATTAATATTGATATTAATATCTTCTTTCATTTGGCTGGACTATCTGCTTCCAACCTTTCCTTTGATCTTTTCTGCATCTTTATATTTAATATTGGTCTCTTATAGAAAACATATAATCCAGTCTGTTTTTTTCATCAAATGTTATAGTCTTTGTTTTTAAATTGGAGTATTTTTTTACATTTTCATTTAAGTTTGTGTTTATACCTAGCATTAGCTAATTGTTTTTCATTTGTCCTTTCTGGCTTTTGCTGCCCATTATTGGCTATTGTTCCTTACAGGTCTCTCCTTATTAAGTTCTGGAAGAAGGAATGCTGGGAGTTGAAACGGAAAATGGCATTAGGGAGAAATTTTTGAAGAAACTATGAGTTTATGGTTTATTGTCTAGGCATTGAAGAATCATTCCATAATTTTGGCTTTTAAGATTTGCTTTTCATAAGATCTTGCTAAGTGAAAAATATCTTGAGTGAAGCTTGGCCTAGAAAAAGAGGATTTAAAAGGAATCTATGGAAATAATCCAGTTCCTACATGGAGATAGCTTGAAAATTAGGAATTGAAAAAAGATGAAATATTTGAGAGCAGTTGAGAGGAAAAAAATCATTAGAATCTGGTTATTGATAGGCATGGAGGTTTGTATGGTGAATATTTCTAATTGTCTCTTAAGTGTGTGTCATGAGAAATATGGTTGATGATGGCATCACTCGTTTAATAAGGTACACAGGAAGGCAGGTAGACTTAAGGGTGTCAAGAGTTTATTTTTGGACTTGCGCATTTTGAGGTATTTGTGACACACAGCTGCAGGTGTTCAAAAGGCAGCAAAACAGGTTTGAATACTCAATGAAAGTTCTCATCTAGAGAAAAAAACTGGAAATCATTAGTTTATAGACAGTAGACAGTATTTGAATAGGAAGGTATAACCTGGGATTTGTATATGTGCATATGATCATGTGAATGTTATGTATGTATATTATACATGCCCATGCATGGAGATATTTTAAAGCGTTGGGTAAAACATGAACTCTAAAGTCTCATGTAATAACAATAACAAAATAAAAGCAAAAAGAAAACACAAACATTGAGCTTATATAAATCAAGATTAATAAGGAGAGTCCTTGCTGATTCAATCATTAGCTTT
The DNA here is from genome assembly GCA_004026745.1 of Myrmecophaga tridactyla. Taxonomy (NCBI): domain Eukaryota; kingdom Metazoa; phylum Chordata; class Mammalia; order Pilosa; family Myrmecophagidae; genus Myrmecophaga; species Myrmecophaga tridactyla. The sequence continues at coordinate 11,948 of PVIY010010800.1, read as the reverse complement.
TATCTATGAATAAGTAATTCCATTTAATGCTATACTGTTTTACCTTGCTATTATTTCAACAGGGTTGGAGTCTTCAGCTCCCATTCTGATTACAACTCTGTGAATATTTTGAGTCCTGTTTGCTCATGAAAAGTTAATAACTAGCTTAATTGAAGGAACAGAATAACATCTGCTTTAAAAGGAACACCTCTACACAGAGTCTAATGACAGTGCCTTTACGTTAATTGGGCAAATCCTAATTACATCCAATTACAGAAGATTGTAAAAAATTTTTTGATACTCAACTCGGTCATGTCAACTGATTCATAAACTAGGACTTTTTAACTATTTATCATGGATATTTATTATAGCAATATTTGAAATGCATTTTTAGAATTTAGGATTGCACAAATGAAATTGTTCATGTAGCAGTTGTATTGAAAGTGAGCAAAGAAATTAGCAATTCCAAAAATGAGCACTCAAGGAACAAAGATTTGGGTAAAAACTATTATCTGGGAAACATTTGCTGGGCAAAATGACCATTTCTTATCTGTGATTCACATGTTCTCACAGATGTTAGATGAGTCAACCTACACAATGGTGGGCACAAACATCTGGAATTTATTGCATTGCCTTTTAGCAGCGTACATAGTATTCAAAAATATTTAAATATCAGCACCAAAGTGGATTTAAGAAAATGCACTGTGATGGTTAGGTTCAGGTGTCAGTTGGCCAGGTGATAATGTCCAGTTCTCCGGTCAGGCAAGCACTAGCCTGACTCTTACCACAAGGATGCTTCCTGGCTGGTGTATTAAATCATCGATCAGTTGATTGCATCTGTGGCTGATTACATCTATGATCAATCAAAGGTGTGTCTTCCACAAACAAGAGAATCCAATCAGTTGTTTTTAATCCAATCAATAGAAGGCTTTTAAGGGAGAGGAGAGAATTTTCACTTCTTCAGCCAGCCAGGCTCTCCTATAGAGTTCGCTGAGGACCTTCATCAGAGTTGTAATCCTTGCAGCCTGCCCTACAGATTTTGGACTCTTGCATCCCCACGGTTGCATGAGACACTTTTGTAAATCTCATATTTACAGATATCTCCTGTTGGTTCCGTTTCTTTAGAGAACCCTGACAAATACATGCACATATCCTGAAAGTGAAATGTTGATTATGCTTATGACTCCAGCAAAAATATTATACTATCATTGAAAAATAACACTGCCTTTGTTAAAACTTACAATGGTATTAAAATATTTCCCATTACCATCTTCCTACAGGGCAGAAAGAAGTAGACAAGGAAAGTAAGTTCTCTTAGGAGTTTATTTTTTCTCATTTCCATAGAAAGTTCACACTCTTCACATGAAATATATTCATTTTCCGTTCAGGGTGGAGTGTTTCTTACCCCAATTCACAGACATCCATCCTCCTGACTTCACGCTTAACTGCATATCCTAAGGCTATGATAATTTACACACCCTCAGCCTACACAGGATGCTGCATGTCAAATCGTGCTTGCTGACAGAAAATGACAGAATCCCATGCTGCTGCCCCACCAGTTCTCTACTTAGACAGTCAGTGCTTGGCCCATTGTACATGTATATCATATTAGGTCCCTCTGTATGGAGCAGGACACTCAGTAGTGTCATCTGTGGGGAGACCAGGCAATGTGATCGTCATTTAAGAAATATAGTAAGTGCTTTTAGAGGACAAGATTATGACCTTTCTTATTCCTGAATGCTTTTCCATTGTTTACATGTATTAGCTTAAAGCTGAATGACTGCTTAAAAGGAAAATAAAATGACAATTGATATATGGAGAAAGAAAATACTACATTGAATGCATAGTCTCTCTCTTTCTTCTTCTAAAACTGACACACTCTTTGTCCTATACATGCTTTAACCTATTAGTTCTTGTGCCAGTTTGAATCAGTTGTGTACCCCAGAAAAGCGGTGTTCTTTAATCCTCATTCAGTATTGCTGGGTGGGATCTTATTGATTGTTTCCATGGAGATGTGACCCACCCAATGTGGATGGTGTAACTGTTGATTAAATGGTTTCCACGGAGATGTGTATCCACCCATTCAAGGTGGGTTTGCTTACTGGAGCCCTTTAAGAGAGAACCATTTTGGGAAAAGCTACAGAGCCCACACAGCCAGACACCTTTGGAGATGTAGAAGGACAATGCCCCTGGGGAAGCCTTATAAAATGAGGACAGAAAGCTAACAGATGTGCAATGTGCCCTCTCTGCTGAGAGAGAAACCCTGAACTTCATTGGCCCTTTCTTTGGAGTCAAGGTGTCTTTTTCCAGATGCCTTAATTTGGACATTTTTATAACCTTAGAACTATAAACTTGCAACTTAACAAACTCCCTTCTTAAAAGCCATTCCATTTCTGGTATATTGCACTCTGGCAGCTTACAAACTAAAACAATTCTTTGTGTGTGTGTGTATATATATATATATATATATATATCGGCATTTCTTATTCCAGATACTGATGTTTTAAACTTGCATGCTTTTTAAAAACTACTAGTTAATCTTTCATTGGATTCTGACAACCACCCTATCTCCACTAGAACATAAGTATTTTGGCACCAAAATCTATCTTATCTTTGTAACAACAGAGCCTAGTAGAACACCTGACATTTTAGGTTGACCTTCTGACTGTTGATGGACAAAATAAATGAATGATAAATGAATGAATGACTCAGTTTCATTGGAGCATCAGCAAGTAAGTCAACCCAATAGGGTTTCTTTCGAATTCAACTCTGAATACAAGTAAGAAGGGAACAAAAGGAATGCTATTTATAAGGGAAAGCAAATAAATAGATGAGTTTATTACTTTGGATATGGGAGAGGGAAGGAAGGAGAGGAAAGTTCTCTAGAGGGGAAGAGGGAATAGACTGAGTAAAGTCACAGAGTAAGGTTCAAACCAAAGAATTACAAATAGGCCCAAAGGAGAGGTCTCTCATTGATAGGACTTGACATTTTCCCCCTAAGAAATAGCAATTAAGACAATGAGTAAGAATTAGAGACACATGGAGAGATGGGGCAGCAAATGTAGACGAGAAAAAGAACACTTTTGTGTTTTTTTCCTTGCTGTCTAACAAATTATGTTTTAGGCATAATTTAACAGTCGAAGTCAATACCAATCTATTATCTCACAGTTCTTCAGGTCAGAAGTCTGGGCATAGCAAAGCTGGGTTTTCTGCTCAGAGCCTCAAAAGGTTGAAATCAACATGTGGGCCAGGTTGGGTTCTCTTCTGAACCTCAGGGTTTTCTTCCTAATTCATGTGGTTGTGGGCAGAATTTAGTTCCTTTGTGTTTTGGGGGCTGAGGTCACATTTTCCTGCTGACTGTGGGTTGGGATCACTCTCAGCTCCTACGGACTGTCTGCAAGTCCTAGCCATATGGCTCTCTCCACAGCATGGCAGCTTAAGTCTTCAAGGCCAGCAGGAGAACATCTGGTGCTGCTACTTGTTTCTTTTTAGGGTTTGCGTGATTGGGTCAGTTTCATCTAGATAATCTCTGTGCTGATTAACGCAGTCAGCTGATTAGGGATCTTAATTATATGTACAAAATCTCTTTTTGCCATTTTATGTAAGAAGATGATTGAAGTGTAATCCTAACAAATTCTCAAGTTTGCCCACACTCAAAGGGGCAAAGATTGTACAGGGCATGTACACCAGGGGGCAAGAATCTTGGAGGAATCTTAGAATTACACCTACCACAGACAGTCATTTTCTTAATGCCTGAGAAAAAGAGTAAAGTTCTCATTTAGAAAAGAAAACATTTAGAAAAGGAGGAGAAAAGGATGAAAGCTCATAAGGTGTCCCAATATTTGAGAGATGGCTGTTGCTTTTCTAGTTCTATGAGAAAAAAATGTCAGAGTTGGGGGTGAGGAGAAGAGAACAGAAGCAATTTCTGAGGGGATGACAGGAGAGAAAAATACTTAATAATTATCCAGAGGATGATGGTAGCTTGTCAAGAGAAGAATCAGAGGAAAGAAGTCAGAGAGTATTTATCTAGTGATCACATTGGGAGAACTATGATTATAAAATTACTGGGGATTACTGTGAAAGACATGTTGGCAGTAATTCCCCCTCCAAAGATTAAATAGAAGTTTTAGAGGTGGAGTAATGAAGGATGTTTTGAAAGAAATATAATTCACAAGGAAAAAATTTTCAAAAGTGCTGGTTTGAATATGTAGAATTATAGTGATAAAAACTTTACAGATGCTATTCAGAAATGAAATGACTGCTAGAAAAGACAAAAATATATGGCTAAAAAGGCACTAGCAATGTCATAAGTTTCAGGGAATTAAGGCTTAAATGTACAGAGTTCCTATTTGGGATGATGGAAATGTCTTGGTAATGGATGGTGGTGATGATAACGCAACATTGTGAAAGTAATCAACAGACTCGAAATATGTATATCTGAATGTGGTAAAAGGAGGAAATGTGAGGCTGTATATGTGATACTGGAATAAAAATTTTTTTAAAAATCCATAGAACTGCACAATACAGACAGTAAACCCTAAGTTAAACTGGGAACTATAGTTAATGGTACAGTTATAAAAAATGTTCTTTTATCAGTTATAAGAAATATACCATGCCAGTACAAGGTGTTAATAATAGGCTGGCAAATGGGAATCCTGTATTTTATGCATCAGTGTTCTGTAAACCCACAACTTCTCTAGTATAAAAAGAAGTGAAAATGAAAATACATATTAGTAAGAGCATTTTGCAAAAGCTCAAAGTTTCATGCAATACCACTTAACGCTGGGGTTTGGGGTGCTTTCCCCTGGCCACATGGGGCATTTGCCTGGACTCTTTTCCCAAAGTAGACATGTTTTGGTTGGTATATAAGGCTTCCAGGGGTGTATACATAGAGAAAGAACAGGGGGGTTCTGATTTAAATGTTATAATATGGGGCAGAGAAGTAAAAGGTACAGGTGCAGAAATTGTATTTCAAGCCGACTATATGCCTTGGAAGGACATTTAGTTTAATTTTGCAGTTAGATCTGTGGAGACTGAAAGTAAGAAAAATAAAACAATAGATATGTGGAATAAAAGAAAAAATCTTTTTTTTTTTTTCTTTCAAAGGACATAGTTGATTTGAGAGGTTGCTCCGCATATCACTTGAAATAGAACCAGTGGAGAGAAAGCTGATCCCGGGAGCTGCAGTAAGAACAGGATGCAGGCTGAGGAAAAAGCCCAATGATTCCAAGGTAGTATGTCATAGGATTTAAACTCACTTCATTCCTAAATAGAATTCTTGATATTAGAAAGCTAACATGAAGGAAAACAGAAAACATCCAGAAGCTTGAGGAGCAGTGATATTGAAAAGAAATGAAAGAAAGGAGGCATTGAAAAGAAGAGGTCTAAGTGAACTTCACTGAGCAATAAGCATTAAAACAAGGTAAATAGGTATTATAAATGGCAAGAAAGCAGGCTAGAAGGAATTAACAGAAATACAGAAGAGAAACAGAAGAGAAAAGATGAGAAATAAAACTATTATTTCTCAGGAAGGTAGCATTTCAGCCAAGGACAGGTTCTTAGGAAACTTAAGTCTTGTGTTTTGCTTCTCCTTTGCCAGCCTCCATCTCTGCCTCTTGAACTGCCACCTTGTAGTTTCTTCCTCTGTCCTTATCTCTCAAATCTCCTTTCTAAATCTGCATTTCTTGGGCAATAATAAAAATAAGCTTGAAGGATTCTATTGTATCAAAACTGTTTTAAATTAGTTAATTTTTGTTGGTGTTGGAAAAGGGCCAGGTAAACTAATATACAGAGCTGATGCAGTCTGATAAAGCTTAATGAGATTTGCCCTCAGGAAATAGCACAATTACAAAGGGAGGATTTCCTAAAGGTAGGTTTTCAGGCAAAAACAAATTGCAAATGACTGATTGAGGAACGTGGGCCTTCTCATTTCCAATACAATTATACCACGTGTATAACTAGTCATGCTGCAAATACAACTAAGAGTGGATATAACTCACAAAGTTTTGTAAAAAGAAAGTTCGGCTCCTATAATTGAATATATTTGGAGCTTACACATCATCGGTGGTTGTGATCACAGAACAGAGTCCAGTCTGAATAAGTTGCTGATGATAAAGTTTCATTTTCCATCTTAATTTTTTGACACATTTTAGCAAGAATATTGTGGAGAATCAAACGGTACACTTGACATTAGGGACACAAGAAGAGTGAGACATACTTCCTGCTGTAAAGGGGTTCATAACTTGGCAATTTTACAAGGAAGGCAATTACATAGACAACTACTACCTTATCATCTAAACCACACCTTTTTTTTTTAAGACTTCATCACCTCTGAATTTTAGATACTTCCTGAGATATATGGCATCATAGCTTAATGTGAAGCATTTTCTCTTTTTTTAGAGGTATATAAAATAATGGGGCATGCTATAATCAATTGCATCTTAGATTTGAGAAATAATAACTCTACAGAAATAAATATTACATGGGTCTTAATTATAGAACAAAAGAAACAATGCTAGAAAATCTCGAATTTCAGATGAGTTGATTCAAAGGGAGTAAGATGAAGATTCAAAAGAATTTCACTAGCTAAGAGGAAGGAGAGAGAGGAGACTACTTCTAGGCCTAGGGAATAGCAAAACAATTTCAATAACTTTAATACAATCAAGTAAGTGTGCTCGTTCATAGAGGTTCTTGGAAAAGTGGTATGAGATGAAACTGGAAAGGTTAGTTGGGATCAGATAGTGAAAATCTTTAAATGACTTTAACTGTAGGCTTCTAAACGCTAGCATTACTGAATTTAGATTTCCAAGTTCTTAGCTGTGCCGTAAAAGAATTCAGAGGCATAGCACAGATAGAGCAAGTAGACGAGAAACTTATCAAGTATACTTAACGCGGAGAAAAAAGCACGTGGGCACTCTCCAAGTAAAGAAAAATGGAGGCAAGAAAGATGGATGGTTCTAACATTGGAACCATCTACTTTTTTTTTTTTTTTTTGCATGGGTGGGCACCAGAAAAGGAACCATCTACTTTTATAGCTTTGCTTCACATACTTCCCTCCCACTTCCTTCTCTCCATGGGGGTGCCTATTGGTAGATAGTCTGTTTGTATGGGGCAGTGGTTTCACCTGTCTCCACAGATGACTCACTCTGATCTGGGTCCTCTGGTTCCAGATGAGTGGGCTGCCACTGGGTGTTTTGTGGAAGTGGGTAACTCCCGGGCAGGTTGTCTGTGCCGGGCAAAAGGCCTGATGACTTTGATTAACCATCTTTGTTCAAGGGCTCCTTCAGGGTTTTCTCTTTCCCCCCTCCCTGTTCTTAGCCTGTCTCACTAGTGTGATATCACAAGAAATTTCTTTAGGTTTGCTATGCTTTCTTTATGTCAAAATGATAGCGAGCTTATATTAATTTTCTACCTGGCAGTTTTAACTAGCTTAAAGAAGGCTTGTAGAAACATTAGCAGTACTCAAGGTTAAGTTGCCTTTAAGGCAGGTATTGATTTGCTTCTTAGCTGGATGACTTCTTATCCTCACACAAACAAGAAATACACAAAAGTGGAAAAGAACAGTGATTTTTTTTTTAGGTGATTCTATTGAGATGAGGTTTATAAGCCTTCCTTTTCCTTCTGTTTGTGAATTAACCATCTACTAACCTGTTTTTTGTAACTGTTTTTAATCTTTGGGGATTTAAGTGTATATGTTTCCCTTTTCGCTACCCCTAGAGAGGATGATATTCTCTGCAAATATTATTTCTGCAGGACAGGGACAAGCTTGATAATGATTAGTTTGTTATTTTTCTCCTTCATTTGTTTTTGGAACACAAAACTAATAACTCATAACTTGACTTTTTCATGTCACTTCTTTGATGCCACTGTTCTACCCTGGATTATTTCTTTTTCCAAGAAACAAAGGAAGTTCTTGGTTTATGTCCAGACAACCTGTTCCAGAGAGCTGGTTATCAGTAGGGTGTACTACATCTGGACCCAGTTTTCAGCCCCAAGCCTGGGCTGCAGAGAGCACTGTGGATCAGTGAAGGCAACCACTGGGTGCTGTGGACAGGGGGAGATGCTCCCCCTGGCACCATTCAGAAGCCGAGAGGCATGTGAACATGTATTTGCTCCTTGCCCTGTCTGTCCTCCCATCAGTTATGCTCACGGTATTCATGCTAGTTATTAGGCTATTATTTCTTAGCTCCAAACCCAAATTTTTAAATTGTCTTTCCTAACACTGGGCTGAGACTGTAAACATTTCTGTTTTGCCATCTGCTTGCAGTCTTGGCCAACAGGGGGCAATCGCGGGAGCCTGCAGGCTGGAGGAGGGAGGATGGACGCAGTCCTTCCGGTCTGCTGCTTGCCACGTTGTGGGTTTTTTTTTTTTACATTTTAAAATAGGAAGATTATCTTTATTGCTTTGACTAAAAACTATTTTCTTTTTTTTAATTTATTTTTTTATTATCAAACCAAAACAACATGCAAACATGAACATTCTTAACATACACATGTTCCGTGCATCGTGTACAATCAGTGGCTCACAATATCATCACATAGTAGTACATTCATTACCATGATCATTTTTTAGAATATTTGCATCACTCTAGAAAAAGAGATAAAAAGAAAAAAGAAAAAACTCATACATACCATACCCCTTACCTGTCCTTCTCATTGACCACTAGTATTTCCATCCATTCAATATTATTTTAACCTTTGTTCCCCCTATTTTTTCTATACCCCTTATCACACCCTTTCATTGTCCACTAGTATTTAAACCTACTCAATTTATTTTAACATTTGTTCTCCCTATTATTTGTTTATTTTTAATCCATATTTTTTAACTCATCCATCAATATCATCGATAAAAGGAGCATCAGACACAACGTTTTCACACTCATATAGTCACATTGTGAAAGCTGTATCATTATACATTCATCTTCAAGAAACATGGCTACTGGAACACAGCTCTACAGTTTCAGGCACTTCCCTCTAGCCTCTCTAATACACCTTAAATTAAAAAGGGGATATCTATAAAATGCATAGGAATAACCTCCAGGATAACCTCTCGAGTCTGTTTGAAATCTCTCAGCCACTGCCACTTTATTTTGACTCATTCCTCTCTTCTCCTCTTCCTCAAGCAAGTTTTCTTAGTCCCTTGATCCTGAGTCCCAGCTCATTCTAGGATTTCTGTCCCATTTTGCCAGGAAAGTTTACACCCCTGGGAGTCATGTCCCACATAGAGAGGGGAAGGGCTGTGAGTTTGCTTGCCATGTTGGCTGAGACAGAGATAGGCCACATCTGAGCAAAAAAAGAGGTTCTCTGGGGGTGACTCTTAGGCCTAATTTTAAGTAGGCTTAGTCTATTCTCTGCAGGATAAGTTTCATATGAACAAACCCCAAGATTGAGGGCTCAGCCGATTGATTTGGTGGTCGCTACTGCTTGCAAGAATATCAGGAATTCTTCAAATGGGGAAGTTGAATTTTCCTCCTTTCTCACTGTTCTCCCAAGGGGACTTTGCAATTACGTTTTTGTTCACTGTTCAAATCAATCACCTATCTTTTCTTCTGGTTTCATTTGTGCCCTCAGCCCTCCTCCCTCTATCATTCTCACATTCAGCTTCATTGAGTATATTAACATTATTGTGCTACAATTAGGTAGTATTGTGCTATCCATTTCTGAATTTTTACAATCAGTCCTGTTGTACAATCTTTATCCCTTCAGCTCCGATTACCGAAAATCTACGCTGTTTCTATGTCCTGATAGCCTCTGTTCTTAACTGAAATTCTCCAAATTCATTCATTAATATTAGTTCATGTCAGTGAGACCGTACAATATTTATCTTTTGTCTCTGGTTAATCTCACTCAGCATAAAGTCGTCAAGGTCCAGCCATGTTGTTACATGCTTCATGCCTTTATTCTGTCTTACAGCTGCATGATATTCCATCATATGTATATACCACAGCTTGTTTAACCATTCATCTGTTGATGGACATTTGGGCTGTTTCCATCTCTTGGCAATTGTAAATAATGCTGCTATAAACATTGGTGTGCAAATGTCTGTTTGTGTCCTTGCCTTCATGTCCTCCGAACAAATATCTAGCAATGATATTGTCAGATATATGGCAATTCTATACTTAGCTTCCTGAAGAACCACCAAACTGCCTTCCACAGCGGTTGTACCATTTTACATTCCCACCAATAGTGGATAAGTGTGCCTCTTTCTCCACATCCTCTCCAGCACTTGTTTGATAATGGTGGGTGTGAGATGATATCTCATTGTGGTTTTGATTTGCATTTCCTTAATGCCAGGGAAGTTGAGCATCTTCTCATAAACTTTTTAGCCATTTGTATTTTCTCTTCTGAGAAGTGTGTATTCATGTCTTTTGCCCATTTTGTAATTGGGTTGTTTGTCTTTTTGTTGTTAGTTAAATAATCTCTTTATACATTCTGGATACTAGACTCTTATCTGATAAATTGTTTCCAAATATTGTCTCCCATTGTGAAGACTGTCTTTTTACTTTCTTGACAAAGTTCTTTGATACACAAAAGTGTTTAATTTTGAGGAGTTCCCATTTATCTATTTTTTTCTTCAGTGCTCATGCTTTGGGTATAAGCTCTAGGAAACTAACTCCTATTATAAGATTTATAAGATATTTCCCTATATTTTTTTCTAAAAGTTTTATGGTCTTAGATCTAATGTTTAGGTCTTTGATCCATTTTGAGTTAATTTTTGTATCGGGTGTGAGATATGGATTCTCTTTCATTCTTTTGCATATGGATACCCAGTTCTCCAAGCACCATTTATTGAAAAGACTGTTCTGTCCCAGGTGAGCTGGCTTGAATGCCTTATCAAAAATCAATTGTCCATAGATGAGAGGGTCTATATCTGGACACTCTATTCAATTTCATTGGTCAGTATTTCTATCTTTATGCCAGTACCATGCTGTTTGACCATCGTAACTTCATAATACACCTTAAGTCAGATAGTGTGAGAATTCTGACTTCAATTTTCTTTCTCAGGATATTTTTAGATATTCGGGCACCCTGCCCTTCTAGACAAATTTGGTTATTGTTTTTTCTATTTCTGAAAAGTAAGTTGCCGGGATTTTGATTGGTATTGCATTGAATCTGTAAATCAATTTAGGTAGAATTGACATCTTAACTATATTTAGTCTTCTGATCCATGAACATTGTATGCTCTCCCATTTATTTAGGTCTTCTGTGATTTATTTTAGCAATTTCTTGTAGTTTTCTTTGTATAGGTCTTTTGTATCCTTAGTTAAATTTATTCATAAATATTTTATTCTTTTCATTGCAATTGTAAATGGAGTATTTTTCTGGATAGCCCCCTCAGATTACTCATTATTAGTATATAGAAACACTACAGATTTTTGAGTGCTGACCTTGTAACCTGCCACTTTGCTATACTCATTTTATTAGCTCTAGTAGTTTTGCTGTGGATTTTTCGGGGTTTTCAACATATAGTGTCATATCATCTGCAAACAATGAGAGTTTTACTTCTTCCTTTCCAATTTTATGCCTTATATTTCTTTTTCTTGTCTAACTGCTCTGGCTAGAACTTCCAACGCAATATTGAATAACAATGGTGATAATGGACATCCTTGTCTTGTTCCTGATCTTAGGAGGAAAGTTTTCCCCCATTGAGGATGGTGTTAGCTGTGAGTTTTTCATATATTCCCCTTATCATGGTGAGGAAGTTCCCTTCTGTTCCTATCCTTTGAAGTGTTTTCAGCAAAAAAGGATGTTGAATTTTTGTCAAATGCCTTTTCTGCATCAATCGAGATGAACGTGTGGTTTTTCTGCTTTGACTTATTGATATGGTATATTGCATTAATTGATTTTCTTATGTTGAACTATCCTTGCATACCTGGGATGAAGCCTACTTGGTCATGCTGTATAATCCTTTTAATGTGCTGCTGGATTCAATTTGCAAGAATTTTGTTGAGGATTTTTGCATCTATATT
>PVIY010010799.1:0-67514 GCA_004026745.1 Myrmecophaga tridactyla | reverse complement strand
GGTACTAATCTAGTTTTCTGTCAGGTATAACAATCTTTTATCTCAAGGACTTTCCATACTTTTATGGTTCAGTTCTGGTAGCAACAGATTTGCTAGATTTTTCTTTTGTTAGCTGGAAAAATGTTCATTCTTAAGAGATTTTTTTTTATGTCTTTCTACAGGATTTAGTCTTTTTATTTATTTTCATTGCTTTCATATAGGGAATTTATCAAGCTGCAAGTTTTGCAAGTTTACAGTTCTATGACTATACGAACATCCAAACTAAGGCATCCAGAGTAATATACCCCAACTTAAGCAGATGGATCCAGAACATCTCTGCCAGCTGGGAAAGTACATGGCTAGTGTCCACTGGTCCCTTGGCTTCTGGTTTCAATGATCTTCTCCAGAGGCATTTCTGCATCTCCAAATGCCTGGATCTCATGTTGGCTCTGTCAGCTCTGTGTGTCTGAGATTTCTCCAAAATGTTCCCCCTCCAAAGACTCCAGTAAACCAATCAAAACCAACCTGAAATGGGCTAGAAATGGGATAGAATCACATTTCTATCCAATCAAAGGTCACACCCACAGTTGGATGTGTCATATCTCCATGGAAACAATACAACTGAAAGGTCACACCACACTTGAGTGGTTTAATCTACATGGAAACAATCTCATCAAAGGTTTCAACCCTGAGGAATAGGTCTGGCCCCACAAGATTGGATCAGCTAAACCTCAAATCAGCACAAAGGGCAAACTATATATACAAAACTTAAGTGGCTTAGCTTCATGCTATCCTTTATATCAACATGTTTTACTGTTTGTGGCCTTGAAAATAAAAGATTCAGTTTTGATAGTAGTTTTTGTTTTGGATAAGTTTCCTTTCTTTTCTTTCAGAAAATTAAGATACCCCTCTACCATTTCTTGGCTTACATGATTTCTGATAAGAAGTCTGCTGTAATTCTGCTTATCAGTCATCTATATGTATGCACTCTTTTGTCCTTGGCTTTCTTTAAGAATTTCCTTTTTGCATTTTTTTTTGGATTTTATTAACTCATAGTTTTCAAGTTAAAATGTTTTTTTGTATTTATAATTTTTAATGATCTTAGATTTTTGTGTCTGAGGTTTCTTATTCCTTATTGAGACAGATAAATCCATGTGTCAACTTGATCAGGAGATGGTGTTCAGCTGTTTGGTAAAGTAAGCATTGGACTGATTGTTATTATGAGGATATTTCATGGATTTTAATCAGTAACTGACTACATCTAGAATTAACTAAGAAAATTGCCTTAGTCTCATACAATCCAGCCTTAAATGAGAAATGACAATTTCAGCAGACGGAAGAATTTTCCTCTTTACTTCAGGCAGCCACTTCTGGGGAATTCATCAAAAACTTTCATCAGAGTTCCCAGCTTGTGGCCTGCCCTACAGAATTTAGACTTGCCTATCCACAATTACATAAGTCTGTTTCTACAATAAATTTCATAATAGTTATATATATGTATATATGTAAATATCATTTCTGTTTCCCGGAGAACACTAACTACTACCTAAATGTTAAAACATGTTGGATTTTATTTCTTTTTCTGTCCTGTTCTCTCCTCTGTCTTCCTCTATATGTTGTATGTTAGATCATATCATATTAATAATATATTAATAATATGTTAGATCATTTGGTATGGTCCCACAACTCCCATATGTTCACTCTTCAATGGCTCCCTCATATTATGTTTGTTTGGTCTATTTCTATGTTTATGAATTAATTCTTCTTTGTCCAGTCTTTCTATAGCTTAAATAAAGTATTCTTTATCTTTGATAATATAGGCATTTCTTTTTATTTCTGTCTGTAATAGCTAGGGTTCTCTAGAGAAACAGAACCAAGAGGAAATATCTGTAAATATGAGATTTATAAAAGTGTCCATACAACCATGGGGAAGTAAGAGTCCAAGATCTTTAGGGCAAGCTGCGAACTGGCAGCTGTAATGAAGGTTCTCAATGAACTCTCAGGAGAGGCTGGCTGGCTGAACTACAGAAAGGGATTGTCTCTTCTGAATCTTGCTTGAAAGCCTTCTGGAGATTAAGCACCACTCACTGCAGAAGACATTCCCCTTAGCTGATTGCAGACATAATCAGCCATGCATGCAGCCAATGTGCTCATCATCTAAGTCCATGAAATGTCCTCACAGCAACAGATAGGCCAGTGCTTGCTTGACAAGACAACTGGGCACTATCACCTGGCCAAGTTGACACATGAACCTGACCATCACATGATCCTTTCCCTTTTACACATTCATATGATTTCCTTCTTTCTTTTGAAATTCCTTATGTTTTGGGGCATGTTGTCCAAATTTTCTTCAAGATCTTTCAGGGTAATATATTACCTTAAAGTCCTTACCTCTCACTTTCAATATTAGTGTCATTTCTTTCTTGTCATTCTTTTTTGGTTCTGCTCACTGCTTTATCAAATTTTCATGAATGACTACACAATCTCAAACAATTTGATTGAGCTCCAGATAGCATTTCTAAAAGAACAGTAAGATGAAGTAGAAGTAAACATTATTTATGCTGTGCAATGCTCATCATGCCTTTTCTTTTCTCAGTTCTTTTGTGCAAGAACTACAGTCAATCTAATCAGTTGTTGAACTAATTTTCCCTTTTCTATAGTTTCTTTCTCTGCAAAAGAGCTCTGAAAATGCTATATACCAATGGATTGTGTCTACCTGTGATTTGTTTTCACGCCCCTGATGCTGTAGTGTTTTACTCAGCAATCCTGCTCCATACTCAACTTGTAGTAGTCCCTACATGTGTGTGCCTCCCCCAGGAGTAAACTAATATTGTTAGGCTCCTTGCAGGGGCAGATGGGGCTTCTTGGTTCCATGCTTCCACTCCGTCTTAAGAAGACTCTGTGTACCACCTTTTCAGTGATAGGGTCTTCTCAATGTCCCTGAACCTTGCCTTCAGTTAGATAATTTCCGCCTTTTAATGGAGGTTCTTAGCTAGGAATTATTTCCCTGCCCCCATCTCCAGCTGTAACAAAGCTTAGCTTTGAGTTAAAGCAGCATCCTAGTTTGGAGTGGGTTTCCAGTCCTGAGCATTTTAAGTCATTAACCTACTTTGACCATAAGATTTGAAAAAATTGGTTAAATTTTACATCTGTATGATATTAAGAGGATCTCTCTCTGGTTTACTACTCTGCTCCTAATGATTCTTGTGGCTCTAGTAAGCAGTAGCTGTCAATAGAAAATTACTTTAAGTTGAATGTTGACTCCTCTCATGTCAGGGTTATCAGTTATTTTATGCCTTCACATTTCTCCATGCTCAGTCTTTAATGAATCATTGTAGTTTAGCAATTTTCTTCTCATGCACATTTATGGAAGTTTCTGCTTTTTCTTACATTCTGTGAAAGTTGAAAAATATAAGTATTCTGTCTTTATTCTGTGAAACTAATTACATTTTGAATTTAATTTACCTAGTTGCCTTGCAAGAGCAGGTTTTTGATGGGCTTCAGAAAATTTATGATATTGTAGATTTTCAATCTTTGGGTAGGAACAACTTTCTGCTCTGGCTTTCTACATCTTAAGAAGAAACTGAACTCCATTTTTTATATTTTAATGACAGTACTTTGCAAGAAATGTAGAATACCCATTTGTCAGGATCTTTTATTTTTTTTGGTTCAGAATCCAAGACAGAAATATTCCTGGAACTATGGGAGTGCTTTGACTTTTAGCAACGGTAAATGTGGAGATTTCTCTTTTATAGTATGGTGCTGCTCTCCATTCCTCTTTCTCTGTGAGGAGAAAAACCCTCCTTGGTGTTTATGCATATGCAGCAATTTTTCTTATATCAAATATGCTTGTACTGTTTTGCACTTTTCATTCCATTAAGATCAAAGAGGATTAAGAGTGAAATTTAAAGTCATGTTTATTCTATTCAGAGGAACTGGGCTGCGATCAGAGGCATAGCTATAATGGGGAAATAGCCACATTTCTTATTGACACTTTTGTGACAATACTATAAACACATTTGCTTTTGGCAATCCTGGACTTAACTGCTATGTAATCTTTCACTTATATATAGTTTCCTTAGAATACATAGTTTGAAGTTATTTCTCAATATCTGACTAGTATAGGTTAGCAATTGCTGTGCTGATAACTTTTTTTCTTTTTTGGAAATTTTGGTTTTAGTTTCCCCTCTTACACTTAACGCAGGAATGGGTATTCTTAGTTTTGGTCTTCTTTCCCTTAGTATACAGCTTCAAATGTATAAAATGTACTTAAAGAAAATGCTTAATGATAAACTCCAAGAAAATAAAATTGGAACCAGATGATAATTTTGTAGAGTAAGCATTTATTTTTTATATTTTGTCAGAAATAGAATCAACATGTACCTAAATATATATTTCCAGTGTTTTTATTTCATGCTTCAGTGTTTTTTGGAAATGTTTATTACAAGATGGAAAAAAAAAACAGTGGGATCTTGATAATTGAATTTTTAAAACTTTATCATAATCCGATTATGAAAATCTTTTCTAAAGTTAACGCTTTGTTCATTTTATTCAATAAATCTTTACCTATCTTGAGGTCATGAGGATATTGGTTTGAATGTGGCTGCTTAGAAAACTAAATTGATACAATCTATACCTCCTAATTGAAAGAGCATAAAACTGACTTAGGAACGCTCACATCATACCTTTTTCTCTCAAGCTGGGCAAATTAAAGTTTGTGGGCAACAGTTCCCTCAGCAAGAAAGCAGGGATAATGATGTCAACTTATCAATACATTGTGGCTCTCTAGTGGCTTAGGCATGTAACATGCCTAGAACAATGACTGACAGTAAACACCAACTATTTTATTACTACAAAGATTAAGCTTATTTGTCCACATTTAGATGACTGATTGACTCACTTTAATGAAAAGTGTTTGCTTTGAGTGTACCCGTTACCTTATTTAACTAATTCCTAAATTCTAATGATTTCTTATATATTTCTGTATCAGTGCAGTCCCTACTCTACTAAGGTGCAATTCTTCTTATAGTTTTATTCTTTATTGTGTCTCATCCTCAATTTTTAAATCAAATTAATCCACTTTGTTTATATTTCGGATGTAATGCTATAAGTTTTTTGTTCTTTCACCCTTATATGCCCTCTAATACAAGGACATAATACTTCGCTAATAGTAGAGCACAAAGTTATATTTATATCATTGATTTGCTTCTTAATAAGAATGATTCTAGATTTGTTGGTCACTCCTGTTTCTACTGGATGCATTTTATACTGGAATGTGGTTAAATGTTGGCATGCATTATTGAATACTGGTGAAAATCTCGGACTATAAAAGCAGATTACACTGTTTATGAGCTACTTGTTCTTGTGTCCTAAGGAAGGTATTTAAATTCTTAAATGTTATTATTCTCATTTTAAAAATAGTGTTAACAGTATTTTGCTTATAGAATTCTTGTGAAAAATGAAGTGAATATTATATATAAAAGAGACAACACAGTTCCTGACAAAATATAAACAATATTCTACAATTACTCTAATTTTATTTTCATGGAGTTTATCTATTACTTAGGTATTTTTTTTCAAATACATTTTATACATTTGATGTTGTGGGAGTCTAACAAGTTTCGGGTTTTACTGATTCATGAATGATGGCTGGCATATTGGATTTATTCCTCTTATAGAAAGACTATTATCAGCTAAAATAACTTTTAATTCAATCTTCTAAATATAGTTTTCTCTTCATTAGTTTCTAATGTTGGAAAAAGAAATATAATATCAGTTTGACAACATTTCTATTAGTTTTGATCTGTTTTTGTTGTCTGGAATCTTTCTTGTTGTTGTTATTTTTCTGGATTTATTATTAGTCATTCAGAAACATAATCAGCATGCATTAGGTGTATTTTTTCATTGCATTTTATTTCATCCTTCTGTTCCTATATATATATATATATATGTGTATTTTTTATTGTTTTATTTTTTACTCTTTTCATGAGGAACTCCTTTATTTTGATACCAGTTCTTTGAATTTACATACTTTGCATTTTCGTTGTGTTAGGAGTTACTTCTCTCATTTGATCATCTAAACCATTCATTAATTTGGTTCTTCATATTGCAATCCCAAGCTTTAAGATACTTCAAACTGGATCTCCTAAATAATTGAGTCCTCTTCCAACTTTGAAAATCTTCAAATGCATTCCGATTTTTTACTTGTGTTTCCAATTTTACTGTGCAATACTTCATGATAGAAATCATGAACACCTTTAGAAATTCTTAAACATCTTTAGAAATAATGTTTCCCATGATTTAAGCAGTTAAAGCAATAAAATGTCTATGAAGTTTCTTAGTATGATCAAGAACACAGGTGTATGCAATATTACTTTAATTCAGTCATCATTAAGCATATGTAATATAACATTAACTGCCACCTTTTAATAAGAGGTCAATGTAATATTTTTAGTATTTTTTAAATAGAAGCATTCTTCATTGAATTACAGTTTATATTTTAGCTTTTTTTCAGTTTCTAGTGCTTATCATGATAGTATATTTTGATTTAACTATATGATGCCAAATTAGATGACTGACAGGAAAAAATTAAATTTATGCAGGTCATAGTATAAGACAGTTATTCTAATTAAATAAATACCTTCCCATGGGCAGAAGGCAATTAAATAGCTTTATTAAAATTCATAAGCGTTAATTGATTCATAGAGTACAGATCATGCACTATACTTTTTAATGATTTTAGATGGCAATATTAATGGAGTCATTCATTTAGCAAGTCCAACATCTATTCAGCCTATAAATAGTTATTGAGTAACCATTATCAAGGACACTTTTTTCTAGATGCATAAAATGAAAAACACGAACCTTCAATAATTGAAAATCTAAAGGCATTATTAAGAACAGTGGGAGGAACTTTGAGAAAATAGTAAAAAGTGCAGTGATGTGAGTGCAGCTCTAATCAGTCTTTGGAACAGCAGAGGCATTTGTATAAGACTTTTTTTTTTTACATTACTCAGCTAAATTTTTAATGCAATTTTATTGTGATCTACAAACACAATTTTTTAAATTTTTATTAATTTTTATTACAAAACATCCAAAGTATGCAATCACTGGCTCACGATCTCATCACACAGTCATGCACACATCCCCATGATCAATTTTAGAACATTTTCATTACTCCAGAAAAGAAATAAAAAGAAAACAGAAAACCCAAATCCTCCATTATCCCTTCATTCCCCCCCATTATTGACCCGTAGTATTGGTGTGGTAATTTTACTGTTGACGGAAGAGAATTAAAATATTACTCTTAACTATCATCCATAGTTTACAATAGGTAGTTTTCCCTTATACTCCTTCAGCTACATTTTTAAGTGTAGACAATAGGAGGAAATACAGTTGGCTGTGTATATGTGCGTTTGTGTGTGTTTTGGTAAATGGTTCATTCTTGTTCTAATGGGTTCTTCTCAAACATTTGAGAAAAACGTGTGGGCCCATTTGCAACGATTTTATCTGCAAATTATTTAATTCATAGAGGGAGCATATAATTAATAAAAATGTATTTCTGATTCAGTGATAAATGTTGAGATATAAACTTTGTTGATGTGATAAGAATGCTGGTTGTGGCTGGAATAAGGAATTCATTTTTAATGAGGTCATTGGTACTACTAACTTATGAATTGCAAATGGATGGAAGTTTTACACTTATGCAATTTATCTGCGTTAAATACTCCCACACATGGTTATGAGTTAGATTTTGATTTGAGATAGCTGTACCTTTATTTTTTTTCCTATTGCTAATCAAATTTATGAAAGCATATGATTGATTTTTACTAAGCCAATTCAACAGTGGATTGAGATTAACAGCACAGAGAGTGATGACAGTGTGTTCTATTTCAAGAAGCATTTCATTTAACATTGTAATTCTTGGCAGACACCTGCATTTAGAATAAACTATAAAATCTATTTATAATTTATAGCTTATTCTCATTTTGTTCAGAAAAAAAATCACAAGCACTACCTAGAAATTATTTCAAATATTTCTATTTCCCTTCTCTCCACCCTACATTAAAAACTGAAATTTAAACTTAAAACTATGCTTTTGTTTGGCTTTTGGTTTGCTTAGTAGAGATACTTTATTTTTTCGCAGATATATTTGAACATTTTCAGCTGACTCTCAAATTTATTTCATTGTTAAATATGTTCTACTCCAAGGTTGGCAATGCAAATGTTGGTGTTGCAAGATACAATATTCATTAAATGATAAAATTATTTTCCCAAATAAAGCCTTTAAGTGTATTTTCCCAAATATACAATGTTAGTAAGGTAGGGATAATATTTGTGAATTTAATTTTCATATCTGTTTTGATCCTTCATCTCTAAGAATGCTTCCTGTTGTTAAGCTATGCATTTCATTATTTCACTATTTTCCCCTTTTATATATCATAGCAAATATATTTATTAGTTATTCCACACTCAATCAACAGTTCTTTTATGGCCAAGGTCATAGCATTATGAGATGTCCAGAAACATTTTATGCTTTAGCCTCTAAGAAAGCATATAACATTGCTTATTCTTGATATTGCTATAAAATAACATTGTAAATGGCAAGTGTCTATAGAATATTTGCTGCATCCCAGCTTCCATTTCAAATATGTTTTTTTAAATATTAGCTCATTTAACCCTCACAAACTATACAAAGTAAATTGTATATAATTGCCATTTTAAAAATGGAAAAATTGGTATACAGAGGCCTTGTCCAAGGTTATCCAATAAATGACAGAATAGAAAGTTTAACCTTGGCAATCTGGCAAAAGATTGTGGGTTTGTAATTACTCAGCTATTGAGAGACCCAGAATCAAGGCCCCAAAACTGTTTGTCTCTTAATGTGGATGTAGTTGAATGGTCCTCTACTACACTGAATTAGGCCTGGCCCTGTGTGGCCAACATAATTTGAGACTAAGCCATTAAAGCATTGCCGTTTCTAGTGTGGTGACTGTAATCACTTGTTTTGGCAATTGCACCATGCTGAAAGGACACTCAAGTTTTCAGAAAGGGACCCACGTAGATATGAACTAATGCTCTTAGGTAATGGCCAGCATTGAAGTGCCAGCTGTGCAAGACTCTGGAAGTTTTTCCTACCAGATGCATTCAAACCTTAAGAAAAGTGCCCCCTATGGTGATAAATCCACCTGCCAACTTTATTAGGTTATGGTGTCCTGTTGTTTGGTCAAGCAAGCACTGGTTTGATTGTTACTGTGAGAATATTTACAGGATAGCATCATTAGTTGATAGCATCCTTGGTGGATTATATCTACAACTGACAAAAGAAATTGCCTTCAGCAATGAGAAAAGTCTCATCCAATCAGTTGAACACCTTACAGGGAGAACTGATGATTTCAGCAGTCAGAAGAAAGAATTTCTATTGCTATTTCAGCCAGCCAACTTGTCGTGGGGAAGTCATCAAAATCTTCATCAGAGTTACCAGTTTGCAGCCTGCATTATGGAATTTGGACTTGCCCACACCGACAGACGCCTGAGCCAATTCCTATAACAATTCCATAACAAACCTCGTCATATGTGTGTATGTGTATATATACACATCATATATACATACATACATATGATGAGGTTTGTTATAGGAATTATATATATGTATAATTTTATAAAATATGTATTTTTTATATATATATATAAAATCTCCTGCTAGTTCTGTGTCCCTGGAGAAGCCTGATGAATACACAATCCCAACCAATATCTGACTGCAACCTCATAGAAACCCATCAGAACTACCCAAATAACATACATAACTGACTGAAAAACTATGACATAAAAACTAATTCTTGTGGTTTTAATTAAGCCCGTAAATATTGAGGAAATTTGTTATGCAACAATAGTTATCTAATATATCCCTACTTCCTTCTTGTCCCCTAAAGCATTTCTTTCACTAAAATCAATAAATTAAAGGAGGAAAAATAAAAAGCCAAACATGAGAAGCACATTTCTACTGTTACAATGGAATGACAGACCTGGAGACAAGGCATTTGTATTAGTTAGGGTTCTCTAGAGAAACAGAATCAACAGGGAACACTTGCAAATATAAAATTTATAAAAGCGTCTCATGTGACTGCAGGAATGCAGAGTCCAAAATTCTCAGGGCAGGCTGCGAAACCGACGACTCCAATGGATGGTCTGGATGAACTCCACAGGAGAGGCTCACCAGCCGAAGCAGGAATGGAACCTGTCTCCTCTGAATCCTCCTTAAAAGACTTCCCGTGATTAGACTAAGCATCACTCATTGTAGAAGACACTCCCCTTTGGCTGAAATGGAATCAGCTGTGGATGCAGCTGACATGATCATGATCTAATTCTATGAAATGTCCTCATAGCAAAAGACAGGCCAGCACTTGCCCAACCAGATAAACAGGTACCACAACTTGGCCAAGTTGACACATATAACCATGACAGCGTTATACAATTTTGTTTCCTCTTAACATAACATTTCACTCCAGTTGTCAGTGAATGCACTTTTCTTGATTAATTAGAAATTTATTTATTTCTGCTTGAAAATCTCATTTCTAACAAATTGATCAGCCAGCTTCAATCAAGTTGTAAAATATAAGAGAAATCAAGCATGCACTAAGTAGGCAATGATGCATTAACTACACAGAGGCTGCACAAGAGATAATGGTCCCTTATGATTCTTAAGAGGTTTAAACTATTACTGGAAACACAGTTGTTGTAAGGAAAGTCCCAAGTTTATAAGAAAAAGAAAAATATCAGGGAATGGGATCTTATATATACTTTTAGCCCATTGATAAGAGAAAAGGATTTTGAAATACTTGGACCCTGTCTGCCTACTTTTTTTTAACTGTTATAAAATATTTACAATAAGAATATTCTGAAATACATGGAAAAATGTAATAAGACATGGATCAAGATGCACTTGAAGTAGGAAAGAGAAAGATATTTTTGGAGTAATCAGGTTGTTCCACTTAATCAAAGCATGCTTATTAGGGAGTCCTCTTAATTGGGACTTTCCCATCTTATCAAATTGAGCCTAATAATACTCAACTGTAAAAACAGGTGCTTAATTGGGATAGTAATTCTAGATAATTGGGGTGCCTGCGGGTGATCAAATGCTGCTTGCATCAATCTGATTTCGAGATATTATGTCTGTGTAGGTATCTCCTGCTGTGCCTGTTTATTTGCTCTCTAAGAATGACCTCTCCACTTTTAAAAGAACAAATGCCCTTTTGCATTAACTATTGCAATGTTTGGTTCATATCTGATGTCTTATTCACATTATATTTCTGACATTTTCGTTCTACTATAAAATAACTACAATTTTTTACATAGGATATGTTATTATTGATTTTCAAATTTAACATTAAAGCAAATAATTAACAAAGAAAATCCATGATGTCAAATATCACAAATCAAATGTATTCTAAGGCACAAAACTATGGTATAATAATTAACACTTGTGAATGTCTGAAATGTAATAATTTGTTTTGTGTAAATAAGTTACTAAAATCGAAGACATTCTTTTGCCCAATTATTTCTTAAAGTACCACTTAGAAAGTGCACACTTTTGTTCTTGCTAAAACAATTATTTTATAAAACCATATCAGATGTATATTTCTCCCTCCCATGTGAAAGTAGCTTCCCAGGGTCTCAGGAAAGGGCAGGCAGCAGACCAAGCAGAGTCAAAGTGGCAGTGGGTCGAACTAGCACTGCCTTTGCTGATATAGCACGCATGCCCACTCAGACGCTGCACACAGCAAGACTGCTCATGGCTGATATGGCTATGCCCTGCAATGGGTGAGCTGCACGCTTCAGTTCTATTTTGTTGTTGTTGTTTTGTTTTCTGCTAGCTTGTTGTTGTTGTTGTTGTTTGGCCATTTTCCTGCCCTCCCAATTCAGGGCTAGGGCAGAAGAGGGTGTATGTGTCCACAGGAGAAGGTTGAGACTGGTGGGCAGATCAGCACCAGCACTTCCAGGACGGGATTAAGTCCATCAACATGTCTCAAGACAGGACTCTTTGCAGAGAGGAACCAGAGAGGCTGGGGCAGAGGTGGAGACTCCAGGTCACCCAGGAGTTGGGGCAGAAAGGTGGGGTCAGCTCGCCCCTGAGTATGATCGATCCCGTATAAATTGGTAGTCTCCCAGTCTGGACTGATCCTCTCTCCCTCAGGGGAACGGTCATTGTCAACCTCAGTTCCTTTGGCTGCCATCCTCCCTGAGACAAAGGCTGTCTGGAGGAATGGGCCTGCCTGAACCCGCAGACTGAGGAACGAAGGCTGGGAACATCTACCTTATGCAGTGATCAGGTCTGGTAATTGAACAGTGGCTTGTTCACAGCCCAAGGGAGAGACAAGGTCCTGCCCGCACCATGGAGCCACATGGAAACTGGAAGTGCTTACCTCCCAGTTGTGTGATACCTTCCTATAATTGTTGGTAATCTGATATCAGGTATACAACTCTTAAAATGTCAGACCCCACCCACCCCCACCCCCAAATTATAGCACACACTAGAAAAAAGTTGATTGAACATGAAAATATACATTGTATTCTACTTTGATTCTAATTAAATTGAATTTTTAGGGCAATACAATATATAGATAGGACTAAATTTTGATCAGATTTATTATGGAATCTTTCAGGAAAGCTCATTGCATGAAATCAAATTTTCTATAAGTGAACTTCTGTCTATAGCAATTTTATTCTTATTTGATACTTTGGAATTCGTTGTTCAGTATGACTGATGCTGATATTTATGCTTCTCCCTTCAACTCAAATAAATTTAAGCATCTTTAAGGGTTATATTAGAGATATTTTGATTTATGTAATCAGAAAGCCTTAAAATTAAACTTCCTCAAATTTTTTTTTTTGGATAAACTGTTTATCAGGCTGGGTTCAAAGTAGAAATTTTAATAACTTTCCAAAATAAAAAATTTACAGATAGCCCATTGTCCTAAAAATAATTTTTGAAAATTATAACTTTTATTTTATATTGGTAAAATTCATCAAAGAACAAAACATTCTAGAATAAAACAAGTACCTAATGAGCTGTCATTTAAATATCAATATATTAACAACATTTATCCTTCTGATCCATGGGCACAGAATAAAAGACAGATCTCCTATCTTACACCTTATACAAATTAATTCAAAATGTATCAAAGATCTAAATATAAGTGCCAGTAAAATAAAACTCCTAGAAGAAAATATGAGAAAATATCTTCAAGATCTACAGAGATGAGGTAGTTTCTTAGACCATACACATGTGCAAACAATGAAAGACAAGCTAGATAAATGGTACCACCTCAAAATTGAATACTTCTGTGCTTCAAAGGACTTTATAAAAAAGGGTGAAAGGCAGTGGACACAATGGGAGAAAATATTTTAAAATCACATATCTAATAAGGATTTGATATCCAGAATATATAAGGAAATCCTACAATTCAACACTAAAAATACAGATACCCCAATTAAAAAAAAAAAAAGGACAACATACATGCCTAAACATTTTTCCAAAGAAGAAATACAAATTGCTAAAACACACATGAAAAGATGCTCAGCTTCACTATTAGTGAATTGCAAATCAAAACCACAATGGGCTATCACTTCACACCTACTGCAATGATGCTTTTAAACAAATAGGAAAACACAAATGTTGGAGAAGATGTGGAGAAATTTGAACACTTATTCATGCTGGTGGAAATGTAAATGATACCAATTCTGTGGATGACAGTTTGGTGGTACTTCAGAAAGGTAAATATAGAATTGCCATATAAGTATATACTTGCTCCTCAGTGTATACCCAGAAGATCTGAAAGCAAGGATGCAAACAGACACGTACAAACTGATGTTCATAGTGTCATATTCACAATTGTCAAAAGATGAAAGCAACCTAGGTGTCCATCAACAGATGACTGGATAAACAAAATGTGGTATATACATACGACAGAATATTATTCAGCAGTAAGAAGGTATATAGAACTGAAACATGTAATAATAGAGATGAACCTTGAAGACATTATGTTGTGTGAAATAAGTCGGATACATAGGACAAATATTGTATGGTCTCACTAGTATGAGCCATTATAATATGTAAACTCATAGACTTAAAATCTGTAATATAGGTTACCAGGTGATAAAATGAAGCTAGAGAATGGGGAGCAATTGCTTAATATGTGCAGAATGTTTAACTACTTTGAACTTAAACATTTGGAAATGGATAAAGGTGTCAGTAGCACTTTATTGTGAATATAATAAATAGTGCCTAATTGTGAAAAAAAATAATAAAGTTCCCGGGATTTTTATAGCTAAACCATTTATTAAGTTGGGTGTTAAGTAGAAATTTTAATAACTTTCCAAATAAAAAATTTAGAGATAGTACATTGTCCTAAAATAATAATTTAAAAAGATATGCCTTTTATTTTATATTGTTAAAACTCATGTAAGAACAAAATATTCTAGAATAGAACAAGTTTCTAATGAGCCAACATTTAAATATCAACTTTTAATTTAAATGTCATCCCAGTTTCTTTTTCTGTGCTTTTTAATTTCAAAAGTGAAGGTGTGTTTCCAGTGAACATTTAATGGATAAAAATATCAAATGTAACTGAGGATGTGGAGAAAAAGAACTCTCGTTCATTTCTGGTAGGAATGCAAAATGGTACAGCCACCTTGGAAGACAATTTGGCAATTTCTTGGAAAGCTAAACATAGTCTTATCATAAGATTTAGGTAGCAAACTCCTAGGTCTTAATCCTATTAAGTCGAGAACTTAATCCTATTAAGTCGAGAACTTAAGTCTGCATAAAAACGATCACACAAAGTTTCACAGCAGTTTTAGTATAATTTCCCCAAAATTGGAAGCAAAGAAAGCATCCTTTAATAGATGAGTGGATAACAAATTGTTGTACTTCCATGCCTTATTACTACAATAAAAGGAAATTAACTATCAAGTAATGGAAAGGCAGGGAGGAACATGAAATGAATATGCTAGGGCAAGTAATCCAGTCTGAAAGGCTATGTATTGTATAATTCCAATTGTTTGGTTTCTTGGAAAACGTAAAATGATACAGACAGTAAAAAGATCATAAGTGGAAGGCTGAATAGGTGGAGCACAGGGGATTCTTTGGGAAATGAATAATCTGTTAGATATTATAATAGTAGATACATAACATTATGTATTTATCATAACTGATGGAATTGTACAGCACAATGAGTGAACTCTAAGTCATATGGTAAATTTTGATTGATAATAATGTATTAATGCTGGATCAACAATTCTAACAAATGTACCACACTATCAAAGGATATTAATTATAGGAGAAACTGTGCAAGTTATTAGGATATATGGAACTCTCTGAACTATGTGCCCAATTTTTCTGTAAATCTAAAACTGCTCTAAAAATAAAGTCTAATGATGTAAAAATTAATGGGCATAATTAAATGCAGAAGATATGCTATATTAAATGAGGATGTTAATATATGTTTGGTTGAATTATGCAGAGTTGTATGTATAATACATAAGGGCATATGAATTGTGAATGCATTTGTGCTGGTTTGAATCTGTTATGCCAATCTTTGTTCTTTTAATCCAATCTTGTTGGGGCAGACCTATGGTTGGGTGGAACATTTTGCTTAGGTAGCTTCCACTGAGATGTAACCCCACCCATTCAAGGTGGTTCTTCATCAGCTTACTGGAGTCCTTTAGAGAGAGCTGAGAAAGTTGAGAGAAGCTAAGAAAGAAAACAACCCAGAGAGAAGCAAGAAGAACCCACAGGATCTGAGAGTTGTTTGATAGCAGAAACTGGAAGAGAAGGACAGCAGACATCACCATATGCCTTCCCATGTGACAGAGCAACCCAGGGATGACAGCTGGCTGTCCTCAGAGAAGGTATACTCTTATTGGTGGCTTAATTCAGACATTCTCACTGCATTAGAGTTATAACTTATAACTTAGTAAATCCCTTTTGTAAAAGTCAATCCACTCTGGCATATTGTAGTCCAGTAGCTTTAGCAAACTGAAAAAGCATTCAAAATTTTAATGAAAATCATCCTAATATTTTAATAATATTTTTACCATAGTTGCATAATTTAGTCATACATACATTGTTGTTTGTTAGGTAAGCTTCACATTTATTGTTAAACCCACAGTGAATTCCATGACTCTACTTGCTCAGTATTTATTTCCACCTCCTTTTAAAATACCCTTCCTATACTGCAGTCTGAATACATGAAAAATTAATTTAATGTACTCTTTCACAACTTCCATTATATATGTGCTTTAGATTTTTCCAATACATGTGAATTGTATACTTTCCAATACATTACTTCACAACTTAGTAATACAATATTCTTTTAACATAGAGAAAGCAAAAGCACTTTGTAAAGCACATTTTGAGGGAAAGATGAATTTTCTAGTGAAAATAGACTAGCAAAGTTGAAAACTTTATTTTTGTTTTGAGAGTACTTAAAATATTTGGTTTAGAATGATGGCAATATTTTAAATATGATTGAAAGATAAACAAACATTGTTTTAAATATAGACTATACATGTTGTTTTAAACAATCTATATACATGGCAATTCTCTTACTAATGAGAAAATCATGGTGCAAACAAAAAAAACTGTCTTCAGGCCCTATCTATTTTTCAATTTAGCATAAGGTAAATTAATAATAAATTACTAAAATTTAGATAAAATAACTCTGCTGAATATATATTTCATATTTCTGAAATATTCTTTCAGAAAAATATATTTCTCTATGTAGCTGAAATTAATCCAAACTACAGTTCATCCACTGAGTGAACATTAGACACCAAAGTGATGGCTAAATGAGGCTTGAAAGAATTCAAGATAATGAAATATTTGGACTCCATGAAATAACATGTTGTATAAAAAATCTAAATGAATATTAAAATGGAATAAAAACGTAAGAAAGCAATATTGTCCCAAGAGTCTGGTAGAATATAACTTAGATGAATGAAGAAGATAATTGAAATTAAAATCTCAATGGTTTGTTGAGTATGTTAGACACAATTGCAAACATTTAGTAACTAAATAAATTTCTTAAGAAGTTATGAAGAATATAGCAGATGCCAACATATAAAAACAAGGTTAGGAGAAATGAAGAATATACTGTAGTATTTCAAAATTTATCAAAAAATTATTACAGAAGGAAAGAATAGGAACAATAGGGGAGAGAGTAATATATAAGGCATACTTTATGAACTACACATAACTTCCAGTATTTAGTTCAATAAAAAATTGTAATGAATAATTAAAAAGAAATCTATAACTAGACATATCTTAGATAGGCTTCAAGCATACACACCACACATGTAAAATAAAGGAAAGGAAAACAAAAAAACAAAAACAAAGAAACAAACAAAAACTAAGAAGGTTCTAGAAAGAAAAGTCAAAACACCTGAGAGAGAACAGATTACCCTGATAACTAATATCTTTGTGTCAAGAATACAAATCAAATAGAATGCAATATTTCTTTGAAGTGCTGAGAAGAATAAAAAGTACAGTAAGGGCAGTCTTCCTTTATTGTATGGGAATTTATGATAATGTAATTTCATGTGTTTTCAATGACATGATATTGGTCACATGCAGCAATGTGAAATTATGAACAACTTTTTTTGTGTGTGGATGGAAATTTGAACTTGATTTAAGATCAGGTGGACAAAAAAAGTTTACTGGTCTTCCCTAGAATTAGAAATATCAAATATAACCGAGAGTCTGGCAACACAGGGTGTCAGTTTCAGCTGCAGTTAAAAAAGGAAAGTGTGGGTAAGAATAAAGAAGTGATTCTTTAGGTCAAAAAGGTAGAGCTTATTATGGAGCAATATAATCATTTCCATATTTTATGCAGAGATACATGATCTTCATGCTTTAGAAATCTAATATGATAGAGATTTGCCAGTAGAAAAAGAACCAATATTCACTGGAAAAAAATGTGGATGTTAGTTTATTTATAATTTATTTGAAAATAACTTGTCTATATGTATATGAGCACACAGAAAAAAAGCAATATAAATTACATAAATTTAAAGTATACATATTGTAATGTAAATGGTGAGCATCAATAGTAAAATGCTGGGCATTTTTGTGCCTAAATTTACTGTCTGCTCACCATATTAATTGGTTCTACATGATAATAGGTGTCTGTTTTGTTTGTTAATGCTGCCAGGATGCAATATACCAGAAATGGAATGGCTTTTACCAAGAGACTTTATCAAGTTATAAGTTTACAGTTCTAAGGCCATAAAATGTCCAAACTAAGGCATCCAGAAAAAGATACCTTGACTAAAGAAAGGATGATGTATGCCACATGGGAAGGCACATGGCTGGCATCTGCTGGTGCTTGTTCTCAGTTCCATTGCTTCCAGCTTCTGATGCCAGTGGTTTCCTCTCTAAGCATCTGTGGGCCTTCACTTAGTTCATGTGAGGCACAGCTCTGGGTTCTGGCTTGCTTAGCATTTCATGGGAAGGCACATGGCGACATCTGTTGGGCTCT
Organism: Myrmecophaga tridactyla; assembly: GCA_004026745.1. Classification (NCBI taxonomy): domain Eukaryota; kingdom Metazoa; phylum Chordata; class Mammalia; order Pilosa; family Myrmecophagidae; genus Myrmecophaga; species Myrmecophaga tridactyla. Next base: position 48,999 of record PVIY010010799.1, on the reverse strand, counting down.
GCATAGCCAAATATCTGTTTTTAGGTGTCTGCTCTCTGTCAGCAATGCAAGCATCTCCAAATATTTGTGTCTCTTTCAGCCCTGAAGTAACTGTTTTCTCCAAAATGTTTTCCCTTTCAAAGGACTCTAGTAAACTAAACAAGACCCATCTTCAATGGGCGACATCACATCCATCTTTTCAAAAGGCCACACCCACAATTGGGTGTGCAGCATTTCTAATTTCCAATTAAAAGTTCCCACCCACAACTGGGTGCATCACATCTCCATGGAAACAATCCAATCACAGTTTCCATCCCACAATATTGAATCATTCAAAAAAAATATGGCTGCCCCCACAGTATTGGAGCAGGGAAAAAGGACATGGCTTTCTGGGATACATAGCTTCACACCAGCACAGTGTCATTTCCTTAAGAATATGCTGTTTAATATCTAGCATGCATCTAAAATAATTTATAAATATTTTTGACTGCCAATATACTAAACATGGATCTTCCTCAAAGCAAGTTGATAATTATCTGAAAAAGGAAGAAGAAAGGGGAGAATAAAGTCAATAAAGATGAAGATAAAGAAGCCAGGATAAAAGGAAGAATAAAAGAAGATTGCTAGTATTTGAAGTGGCGGCATATTACAAATTATTTTAAATAATTTGAAATATAGAGAAGATTTTTGGGTTATTACATTAGTAGATGCTTAAATGATAATAGAACGTTTATGTTAAATACAGGTTTAAGAATTCAACATTACAAGTAGAAAGACTTTCAAACAGAATAACAAATCTATCAAGATATAACAGAAAAGTAAAGGAACAAGGAAAAAAGGATGGAAGTCGGAAGAAAAATGATGGAAGAATGGCTGTATATACATTGTTTCTTACAATTTCATTATAACTGTATATAAGGAACATATAGATTTTAGTTTAAACAAAAATGTGTGTTTAGAACAAATGATATTTTCCATGATGGCTTCCAATTACTGTTAGTGATGTGATAGTTCCTAACAGCTGTCAGTATTTATTTATTCGTAACAATAAAAATGCCCCCGAAAATACTCATAATAGGCTCTTGTAGTTTAGGAATATTGCCTAAAGAGAAAATGGAATTGTTGTTGAGAGAGAAGGAGGGAAAGAGTGAGGGAGGGAGAGGGAGATAGATAAGCGAGGGATAAGGGGAAGGGGAAAAGGTAAGGGGGATGGGGAAAGGGGAAGCAGATAGTTTCTGATTAGCTGCAGCTTTTACAGTCATTCTAGTCCATGCAGCAGACATGTGAATGAAGAAGATATATTGCATATTCATTTATGTATTCTGGTGGCTTTAGTTCCAGCTGACATTTAACCGCATGTCTATGAGAGATCCCAATTGATAACTGCCTAGCTATAAATAGTCAACCATTTAAGCTACTACATTCTGTAGGAGTTTCTTATATGGTGTTAGAAATCTGGAGAATTCTCTGAAGACATGCCTGAGATTAGGGAAGCTGTAATTAATACTAGAATTTGTCAGCAAATTTTTGTGATTTTTATTTAGTTCTAATGAGCACACATGGATGAAGAATGCACAAAGTAGGATATATTCCACACGTGAGATTTGCAAAAGAAAAGCTACCAAAATAATATTTCAAAGGGTAATATTCAAAATGGCTAATTTACAGTAGTTTTTCAGTGAAAGTCATTCATTTCATTATTCAATGTAACAGATAATTGATAAGTGCATCATGAATTGAAAATAAAGCTAGGTAATTTCTAAATTGTGCAATGCAAATATCCTATGCTATTTTTAATGTTAAATTAACTTCTCAAATATTTTAAATGTTTATATATAGTCAGGTAATGTGCACATTTTAGTGCTGTGATAGTTAGGTTCAGGTGTCAACTTACCAAGTCATGGTGCCCAGTTGCTCTCTTGCTGTGGACTTAAGCCATCAGCACATGGATTTCATCAGTGGTAATGTCTGTTATCGACGAAGGGAAATGCCTTCCACAATGAGGGAGGCTTGAAAGGAGAAGTCACAAACTCAGCAAAATCCAGCACAATGCAGCTCAGAGCTTAGGGCCGGCTCATATCCAGTGGTTTGGAGATGCAGAAAAGAACCACCCTGAAAAAGCGGCTTGAACCTCAAAGCTGGGAGAGAAGGCCAGCATATGTCACTATGTACCTTCCCAAATTAGTAAATTTGTAACTAAATAAATCTCCTTTATAATAGTCATTCCATCTCCAAATATTGCATTCCAGCAACCTTAGCAACCTAAAACAAGGGCTAATATCACAAATGTTTCAGGGTTTATATATTACAATTATTCAATTTCAAAAAATAATTGGAAATCGTGAAATATTTTATTTTTAATTAAAGAATCATATAACTAAATTAAATATGAGGATATTCAGAAGTAAAGTTCTGATGTACATTTTAACTTATTCTTGGAATTTTGTGCTGTATTGAAAACACAGAACATTGAATATTTACTTTTTTGGTTTTCAATGTTTTTTAACAAATGTAACAATATTTTTGAACTCACAGGGAAAATCTCGGTAGAAATAAAATTGTCAAAATTATTAAATACTTCATTAGGTGGATATTTTCATATTATAAAATGTCTTTTTATTTATAGCTTTAGGATATTTTAAGTCTTTGATTTCTTAAAAATATATTTAGCATTTCAACATGCATATTCAAATCGCTTTTAATAATTTACTAATTTTAGTGTTAGTGACTCATTTTCATGTCTTATTCAACCTTATGGATTGGATAATGTGACTTGCAAAATGTCATATTTTATTTTCACAGCTTCATCAAAACAAAGGTATTAGCAGCTGCTAGGGATGCATTAACAATTCCTTGTGTAGGAGTTTAACAATCATATATGCAAAATCTATTTCAATATATTTGTGCATGTTGACTTGAAGTACTTGATACTTGAATTTTTCTGAGATTCATACATATAAAAAGTATTTTCAGCAGTAGCAATTTCAAAGAAAAACATACATCCTAACCAATAGAAGAAAACCTGTCTCATTTACTGTGCAAATAAAAACCTCAATGTAAAGCTTTGTACACAAATGACATTTAAATAATATCAAAGGTATTAATATGTGATGAATTAATATATGAACCACTGAGTTGGAAGAAATACTCTTCATTGTTTTTCTATCATCTATTTAACATAATTTATTCTTATTTAATCCTTACAATAAATTTATTGGTATTGCTAGTAACAAGATAATCTTCCACCAGCCTTTTTCTCCCTCAGTTTTGCACATGGTTTGTAAGGATAAAATGTGCACATATTGCACTTTCCCTTTTTAATGAGAATTCTGATTTACCATATCTAATTCCCAATGCTTTGTTAGCCAGATCACCTGTTAGTCCAAAACAAACTGAGAAATAAAAGCTTTTTTATAAAGGATCATAAGAAATCTTCCTGTTATAACAACTTTGAGAGACACCTTCTAACTCCAAAAAAGTCCCACTAACATAACCTACACGTAACCAACAGGCAAGAAGAAGGTAGAGTCAAATGTTTCTTAACATTCTGTGTTTATTCAAATCATTTTGAATATTAGTTGTACTTGTAATTTATATCTGGTTTCTATATCATCACGATTTTGAAATACAATTGTTATTGTTGTTATCTGTTCTAGGCACTAGTTTGAAAACCAGCAACAAAGGTGGGGACTCTGAGATTTAGACATCTAAGTATTTCTTTAAAGGTCAGTGAACACAGATTCAGAATACAAACTCTGGGCTCCTAATGCTAGTGTCTTCACCAATATATAGTTAGTTGAATCAGAGTTAAAATTAACATCTCTTTTTTCACTTTACTTGCACTCTATACCCAGCTTTGCAGTTTACAAATCATTTAGCAATGTTGCTGGCTGTCATTCACGTTAAATATACACTTTGGGTACTTATAAGACCAAAAACATTCAAATTCACCCAAATAAAAAACTGCAAAACCTGACTAGAAAGTCAGCAAGTTTATGAGTCAGCAAAGAACAAGTAGTGGTTATACAAATATTTAAGTACATGCATATGGAAATATATCTCCTAAAACATGTGTGTGTATATACTTATACACATTTTTTAAGGACAACACCTTCACAGTGTCCTTCTGTATTTCACCATCAGGGTAAAATTAATTGCTGCTTAACATAGCAGGTAGTATTTTTTCCAGCAATAATTTTGTTTTATTAATTTACAATCCTCATAATAGTTACCAAAAGGGATATAAATGCAGGTGAATTTTTTTAATTAAAAAATTAAGGTCATAAATAGGAACAAAAAATTGTACATATTTTGCATATCATGGTTGTTTCTTACAACATATGCATATTTATATTGATGAAATTATCTTATAATTAAATTATTTTCCTTAATCTCCAACTTTCATACTAAATGTTGTCCATGGTATCTGTGTATCATTTCCTTTATTTGTTTATGATACTTTGACACCTCTTTGAATCCTGTATTTCTAATATATTGGTGTCTTTGATTCATATGTAATATAATCATCTTTCTAAATAAGCTATTAGGAAATTGAATTTTATGCAATTCGTTTAAGAATATCCTATATTTAAGACTAATACTTGACTTTTTAAAGCCTCATTGGAACTTAGCTATTATAAAAAGAGCATAATTTTCTGGTTATTGAAATGAGAACGGTAGATGGAATAACACCATGGAATATTTTTGTGTCACAGTTTAACCCTATGCAAGCTGTTACCAGCAACCTAAAGAGAAGATTAAAGAATACTGAGTGCGTGAAATCACAATTTTTTTCAGATGTGAATTTTAATGAAAAGAGAGACCATTTCTTGACTAATTTTATTATTGCAAACTGAGCAGTTAACAAAATAAAATGAATCAAATTTTGATTCAACCTATGATTGAATCATAAAACTTATTTTATCCTTTTCCCCTGAAAGTTTCAAATTCATTAGAAGTAAAATTATAGATAAGTGGGGTAATTTCATCACCTAGTCCCAGTTTTGCTAAGAGTCAAAACCTCTTACTGACAACAGTAGAACCTACAAATGTATCAGAGGAAAATTTCTAAACAGTACACTTTCTATCTAAATGTTTCACAATATCTAAAAAACAGAGATCAAACACATTTCTTTAGAATAATTTTCTTCTCAAATCATTTACTTTTTGATAGTGATAACTTTTCCTAGGGCACTTATGAATTGCACCCACCCTTCTTATTGCACCAGTTCATTACACTCACCTTTACTATTTACCAATCTATGCACATCAAACATAAAAGCATTTATGCTGCAAAGGTACTTAGATAATTAATTGAATCAGTGCTCCAAAAGTCTGCACGTGCAAAATACCAATGTGCTTAGAATCAAATGCGTGTGCTGAACAATTCTAGATTTAGAATATTTTATTTTGGAAAAAATATATTTATACTGGGCATGTTTTCCCATATTTTATCCTTTATTTATCCTGTTTATTTTGTTTAGAAATTGTCCATTTTTCTAGGACAGGAATCATTTGTTTTAAGGGAGCTACACCTCTTTCCAACCAACCTCCCTATTCTAACTACACAGTTCTAAATAAAGACAATTAGTTAATATTTTGCTTAACATGACACAACAATCTTGCATAAAACAGAAAGTGCACTGAGTCATCCAGAAGAGCAAGCAAAATCTTTGGATGTTGTTCACTCTTCTCTGTGATATCCTGTAACTTAAATTATATGATGTAAAGTGTCTATTATGTTATATGATAAGGAGGTAGGATATGACAAAAGAGATATTTATGCTATACAGACATATGCACACACAGGCAAGCATATTAGTAACAAAATAAGGAAGAGATACTCATGACCAATATATTCTTAGTTTCTGCAACCGGTCATTCAACATTCCCTTTGTTCTCAACAAGTGCCTTCGGCTGGTTGTGGTTATTTGTCTGCTAGGCTGACACAAATCCTCATTCCTGAAAAAGCGAGGCCATTTGTACTTTTCCCTATTGAGTTATTGTAGTTTTTCATTAACTTTAATCACAGGGCATGGTAGTCCAAAGAGACACCCTAAATGTTCTATATTCCAAACATTCACTTACATGCATCTATTGTGTAGTTACAACCCATTTTCGCCTTGGTGATCAAAATCAATGACCATGTCCAGACATAATTCACTATTTTGTATATTAAGAAGCATAAAGATCCCAAAGTAACCAGGTGGCAGTCTTACCTCTCAGTTCCATGGAATCATTATGGCATCTCTGGGTGGAACTAAGACCTCTAGACAAGCAGAATATAAAGTTGTGGATACAGGGAGTAAACATTTTACTAATGGATCACTGGAGATATTAGTCAGTTGTTCCAAACCCATTTCCATCACCGGAGTACTGGACCCATGAATCTTGGCTATGAGTAAAACAACATCATATATTGGTGGTGATTTAGAACATGTACAACTTCTTGGAGTATATTGTCCCAGTGGTGCCTGATCTTGCCAAATAGCTGTTAATGTAACTGAAACTTCAAAAGGCATTTCCACTGTTCTATTTACCAGACATTTCAGGATGATGGGGATAATGGTAAGACCAATGAATTCCATGAGCACGTAACATTACACACTTCATTTGCTGTGAAGTGAGTTCCTTGATCAGAAGCAAAGCTGGGTGGAATAAGGCGTTCTAGCAGTCCACAGATGATACTTTTGGCAGAGCATTGTATTCAGGGAAGGCAAGTCTGCTTCCAGAATTTCTATTCCAGTAAGTAAAAACATTGCACTTTCTGTGATAAAAGCAGTCAAATATAATCAACCTGCCACCAGGTAGCTGGCTGATCATCTCATGGATTGGTGCCGTATCAGGAAATCAATATTGTTTTCTGCTGGTGGAAGAGTTGGGCATTCAGCAGTGATTGTAGCCTGGTTGGTCTATGTGAGCAGAGTTAATTAATGATGGACAACTAGTTTTCTTTCTCTGTACTCTTCTTCAACAACTTTTATATTTTGGAAATTTTTAAAGAAAAAGGATATTAAAATCCATCCAATTTGGGATTTTACTTTAGAGATGAAATGGAAATTCAGAGGAGATAAGTTTTTTATGGTACTATTCAGGATACTGTTGATATAGTTCATTCACCAATAGTCATGTGCTGACTTTTCATAGAATAACTCAGTCTTTTTCCATGAAAACTACTCCATAGGGCTATTTAAATGTCCTCACATTCAAATATCCATGACAGAGCAAGGCAGAAGCTGCAATGTCCTTTATGACCATGACTGGAAATCATACACTCTTATTTGTACAATATTCTCTTGGTTACCCAACTCAGACTAAATCAGTATAAGAGGGATATACACAAGAGGAGAAATATAGGAAATCAAGCATTAATGAGCAAGACTGTCTCCTACAAACAAATCATACTAAAAATGTATATATTTATAAATTTATATCTGTAAAAGTATATATTTGCCAAAGTTTATCAATAAAATTAACATAATTTGCACAGCTATAGATACAATTACAAGTAAAATAACTTGTAATGTAGAACAAAAAAATCTCTGCCTTTAGATCTTTAGATAACATTAGGGTTGATTGCAGGATGGATCCATCAACTCTAATCAAATATGTTATGAAGTGTAATTCACAAAAAATGAACTGTTTTATAGCTAAGTTATATCTAAAATGAATGGAATAAAATAGTACTATTCTTTCTTCTTCATCCAAAATAAGGGATGGTAAGAAGGAAGAGATGAATAAATGCAAACTTTAAAGCTTAGCACTTCAAAGGAATTGTGGAATTAAGACTTAGCCCAGATTAAAGATTGGATGTGAGATATGCATGAGAACTGAAATGTAATTATCCAGTTTTCAGACTACATGACTTCAAAGAACATGGATCTCAATCACCACAACAGCTAAGGCCAGAGAATTTAGTAGAGACAACATATATATATATATGTGGGTGTGGGTGGGTGCATCGTCTGGAAATTGAATCCAGATCTCTCCATGGAAAGCAAGCATTCTATCCCTGAACCACCCTGACACCCCTAAGACAGTGTTCTAGTTTGCTAGCTGCCGGAATGCAATATACCAGAAACAGAATGGCTTTTTAAAAGGGGAATTTAATAAGTTGCTAGTTTTCAGTAAGGCCGAGATAATGTCCCAATTACAACAAACCTATACAAATGTCCAATCAAAGGTATCCAGGGATAGATACCTTGGTTCAAGAAGGCCGGTGAAGTTCAGGGTTTCTCTCTTATCTGAGAAGGCACGTGGCAAACACAGTCACAGTTTCTCTCTCAGCTGGAAGGGCACATGGTGAACCCAGCATTATCTGCTAGCTTTCTTTCCTGGCTCCCCATTTCATGAAGCTCCCCGGGAGGCGTTCTCCTTCTTCATCTGCAAGGTCGCTGGCTTGTGGGCTCTTGTGGCTATGTTGATCTTCTCTGGCTCTCTCCGAATCTCTTTCACTCTCCAAAATGTCTCCTCTTTTAGAGGACTCCAGAAACTTATCAAGACCCACCCAGATGGGTGGAGACATGTCATCACCTAATCCAGCTTAACAGCCACTCTTGATTAAATCACATCTCCAGGGAGATAATCCATTACAGTTTCAAACATGCAGTATTGAATAGGGATTATTCTGCCTTTATGAAATGGGATTTTGATTAAAACATGGCTTTTCTAGGGGGCATACATCATTTCAAACCAGCACAGACATCATACTTTAATTTCTAAAATTTTTAGTACAGCAAATGTGATTGAACACTGTGGTCCTAAATAGTTTAAGTCAATTTATAAAATATGTTTAAACAGTATTGTTCACACCATACATTCTCAAAAATATAGTTCAGAATATATTCATTTCTTATGTGGGAAAAAGAGAATGGTAAGGCCCTTGGAGCTAAATAAATAATGGTTTTTACTATACTTAATATAGTACAGTATACTTACATTGACTTGTCCATGTTCTTAGGATTTGTAATTAATAAAATTTCATTTTATGAATTATTGTTTGTGCTATAGTAACAATAATAAACGGAAGCATAAATAATTATCAATGTTATTAATATAGGTTATATTTTCTAAAGATATGCACATTTAATGTGTGTTCATTACCATGAAATTTCTTATTTCAAATATTTCTAATTTCAATGTAATTATGCATTTAACTTTCTTTATAAAATATGTTTGGCAAGTGAATTCATTTTTAATACATGAGAGGTTACACACCTTGTATATTACATATAAAGGGCTTCTTCAGTATGAATAAATATGTGAATTTGTGACTACTCAAGATTTAAAATTTTGCTTTCAATTATTCCTGGAAACCAGCAGACTGTGTAAGAATTAACAAATAAAGGTGTTTGTTTTATTCATTTCCACATAATCTATTTGCTAATCTGCTTTTCTCAAATATGCTCTTTCCCTCCTTTATACTCCATTTTTCTTTCCATCTATAACTATATTTTTGCTCTTCAAACAAATGAACAATCACATAAGTAACAATAAACAATAAGCAATAATATAGCAGTCATAGCAAAATGCACTTGGAAAGGTTTAAAATGTGATTTAGAAAATGTTTTCACATTATATATTTTTAGTGTACCTCTACGAAAAGTAGTTCAGAAGATTTTTTATTTTTAATATTATTAATATTTTTATTTTAAAACTGTTTCTGAAAGATATTAATTATCCCCTTCACATAGGATCTGTAGCATTTTATTAGTAAACATAATTTATGTCAGCATTATTGAAATTGTTCACCATAGGACACTAGGCTTCTAAGAAAATCTTAAAACTAATATTTATATTGAAAAAGCTAGAAATTCTGCTGCAATTTCTAACTCCAAACAAAGTATATGATTTAATATTCCTAAAGAATGATAGGAAATACATCTGTTTAATGTTGTAGTTCTTATAACATTACTACGTTGATAAACCACAGCTCTGTGAAATATAATTTCTGAAATGTAGATCAATGTAAATATAAATTTTATATAATAGGTAATGATATTGAGAGGTATTGAGCATCTATCATATGCAAAGTCAAATTTCAAGTATTCTAGTTTCCATCATAATATATTGCATATTTTAAATGGTGATAAATACATTGAAAATTATGAAATATAGCATAAAGATATGACTTTTAAAATTATGAACTATTCCCCACATGAAATATTTCAATATCATTTCAGAAAAAAAAGGTGGAGGCAATGGTTAACAATAATTGAAGAAGGTAACAAAAAGTATTGATGTGGCATTTGAACTGTGGCTTGAAAGATAAGAACCCTTTTAAAAACTGAATGCAAAAGACATGTAATGGGAGAAAATAAGATTATAATTGTGCTAGTTATATATTATATGAAATGATTATGTACTCCAGAAGAGCCATGTTTTAATCCTAATCCAATCTTGTAGGGGTAGCCATTACTTTTAATCCTGATTCAACATTGTAGGGCAGAAATTTTTTATTAGATTATCACAATGGGGTGGTGATTCCCCATTGTGGATGTGACCTTTTGATTGGATGGAGATGTGAGTTCACCCATTCCAGGTCGGTCTTGATTAGTTTATGGAGTGCTTTAAAAGAAGAAACATTTTGGAAAAATTTCACAGTCAATGCAGATGCTGGAATAGTTGCTTCAGAGTTGACAGAAACAGATGTTTGGAGGTACCTGGCATGCCAACAGAGAGAGATGCCTATACATGGGCAGAACACAGTGGAAATCACCATGTATCTCCCCATGAAATGCTAAGCAAGCCAGAAACTTTAGAGAGCCAAGGGAAACCAAGAGATGAAAGCAGCCCTGGAGAAGTAAAGTGAGGCTGAAAGCAATGGAGCCCAGGAACAAGGGACCTGCAGAAGCCAACCAGGTGCCTTCACAGTGGTTTTCTGGCTGATATAGAGGTTTTCTGGATGGCATCGAGCCTTTCTTGAATGAAGGTAATCTCTTGATAGTGCTTTCTTTTGAACATTTTCTCGGTCTTAGAATTGTAAACCTGTTATTTATTAAATTCCCTTTTTAAAAGCCATTCCATTTCTGGTATATTGCTTTCTGGCTGCATTAGCAAACTAATATAATAACCTTAGGTATGCACAATGAGTGAGAAATGTGATATAAACAAAACTTGGCAATTGGGAAATGTGAGGAGAAATAAATGTAAGCATTTATTCACATTAGGATTACTATTATTAAAAATTAAAAAACAAAAAACAACAAAAGCTGTAAAGAATGCAGAAAATTCAGAATATTTATATATTTTCTTTGAGATTTATTATAATTTAGCCACTCTGGACAATATTTTGGTAGTTCTTGACATAGTTGAGCACATTTTTATTATATGACCTGGTAATTCCACCTGTCTTTTTTCCCAAAAGAATTGAGGCAGGGACTTGATAAGATATTTGTACAGCAGTGTTCATTGCAGCAATTTTCACAATAGCCAATAGTTGTAAGCTACCCAAGTGTCCATCGACAGATGAATGGATAAAAAAAAATTGGTAAAGATGCACAATGGAATACTATACATTATAAAAATGAATGAAGCCATGATACATGTGGCAATGTATCATGGTGAGTGAAATAAAACAGACACAAAAAGACAAGCATTGTATTTCTCGTATATGATATACCTAGGATAAGCAAAGTCACAGAGAGAAATAATAAATTGTAGGGTACTGAGAGTCTGGGGTGAGTGAAAGAAATGAGGAGTATTGGGCACAGTTTTTGTTTAAGGTGATAAAAACTATTGGGTAACAGATAGTGATCATGATAGCGCAATAACGTGAATAAAATTAATACTGAGTTGTATACTTGAAAATGGTTAAAATGGGATATTTTGAAATGTATTTTTGTTACTATAGTAAAAATATATTGTATATTTATTGTGTGTGTGTGTGTATGTGTATATGTACAATTTCCCTTCCAGAAAACAGAAAAGTAGAAACTTGAAATGTCTTACAATACACATTATTTAAAATTTCTGCACCATTTCAGAAAATGAAGCAATAATGCTAAGCTTAACTTTCAAAATTGTATCAGAAAGTAATAGGGGCAAAAATGTGAAAGAGCCAAAAATGACAGAAGATTTGGAAATGCCACTTCAAAATAGTTTAGTTTTATTTAATTGTTCATTTATTTGTAACTGCTTTCCACTGCCCTTTCCTGCCCTTTATCTTGTGTATGGGCTTACTTCTTTGTACTGAGTTATCCAAGTCCCTTTTTGCCCACTAGATTTTGGTTGGTTTCACCATGGACGGTCTAGGCCAAATGGGGAATAAGAGAAATGAATGTTCATGCTTCTTTTCTTTCCTGGCTTTGGTAAACTTCTGACAGTGGTGTCAGTGTGCTGAGGTGTTAAAATAAGTACATATTTGTGACAGTCAAGTACATGTGTCAGTTGGCTAAGGTGATGCTGTCTACTTGGTTGGTCAAGCATGGGCTAGCCTGAGTGTTCAATCATGAAGTTATGCAATAATCAGTTTATTATGTCTATGACTGTCTGCATCTACAACCAGCAAAGGGGTTTACCCCCAACCATGGGGGAAGTCTTCTCATCCAATCAGCTGAAGGTCTTAAAATCAGAATTCAGGATTTCAAAATTCAGATAGAAGAATTTCTGACCCAACTTCAGTCAGCCAGTTTCTTCTGGCATTCAGCTTCACCTTTATCAGAGTTTCCAGTTTGTGGCCTGTCCCATGGAGTTCAGACTTGCAGACTTTGGAATCACCTTTACTGGAGTTTTCCTATTGCAGCCTGCCCTACAGAATGCAGACAGCAATCCCTCATAGTTTCATGAGCCAAATATATATACATATCTGTTAATTCTGTTTCTCTGGAGAACTTTTTTACATACAGTGACATAAGAAATTGTGGTGCTTCTATTGCAAATATCTAAAAAATGTGAAAATTACTTTGAAATTAGGAAATAGGTACATGCTGGAAGAAGAAGTGCATACTATATCAAGTTATACTTGATATAAAAAGCCAAGGTTTCTTTGAAAAACATTTCTAGAGATATTGATATAGAAGTCATTTCTCATGAAGTCCCAGAAATAAGTGAGAGCTATAGAGAAAATTTCTATTGTCTTAGAGAATACACATATTATCATTAGCAGAATGTTTGTAGAAATGTGGAAATTAAAGCCTCCAGTGAGGCTTTAGAAGAAAATGACGGCCATGTTATTTGTAACTGGGGGAAAAGCAAGCCTAGCTATAAAATAGCAAAGAGTTTGGCAAAATCATGTTCTGAAGTTAGGTGAAAGACAGAAATTATAAGCAAATAACTTGGATATTTAGCTGAGGAGATTTCCAAGCAAAATGTAGAAGACACAGTCTAGTGTATACTTTCTACTTATAGTAAAATGAAAGAGGAAAGGGATAAATTGAAGACTGAATTTTTAAGCACAAAAGAACCAACACTCAATGATTTGGAAAATTCTTATCTTTCCAGATACTGTGCTCAGAGACTAGGCCAGAAATAGCTCTAAAAGGGGTGTCCCTGAGTTTCTAGAAAGCAAATTTTCAAAGAAAGGATCCTGGCATGGGGGGGTAACCCTCAGCAAAGAGGTTATGTATAGGAAATATGTATCTGGTCAGCCGTCATAGAGGAAGTCAGGATTTGAAAAACATTTTTCTAGGAAGGATGTCTGGAAGATGCTTTTTTCTCATGGTTTAGATTACCCTGAGTAGCATGCAGAATCTGCAGTGTTTTTAAGAATTTTTTTCACAGAAGCATTACTAGCCTGGACTGGAAAGGGCAGGAAAGGTATGAAGAAGGAAAACTGTCTTCAAAGGCAGAGCCATGAAAACAGAGGTCTAAACTGAAGCAGTCTCCCTCGGTTAAGAGAGGGCTTTTTTTTTTTTTTTTTTTTTTTTTTTTAAGGAACCCGGGTCTCCAGCATGGCAGGCAAGAACTCTGCCAGTGAGCCACTGTGGCCTGCCCAAGAGAGGGTTTTTATTTCAGTTTGCTAAAGCTAGCAGAATGCAATATACAAGAAATGGATTGACTTTTACAAAGGGTATTTATTAGGTTTCACACTTACAGTTCTAAGGCCATGAAAGTGTCCAAATTAAGGCATCAAAAGGAAGATACCTTCTCTGAGGAAAGGCTGTTGGCATCTGGGTTCTTCCGTCACATGGAAAGGTTCATGATGATGTCTGCTTGTCCTTCTCTCCTAGATAATAGTTTCAAAATGGCTCTCTGGCTGGCTTCTCCTGGGACTTTTCTTTTGTCTCTTAGTTCCTGTCTCCAAATTATCTCTGCCTTTTATTCTCTCATAAAGGATTCCAGCAAGAGGATTATGACCCACTTTAAACGGGCTGAGTCACAACTCCGTGGAAACAACCTAAGCAAAAGGTCCCCCCAACAATAGATCTGCATCCCCAGGGGTGGATTAAAAGGACATAGATGTGCTGGTCTGCTAGCTGTTGGATGCAGTATACCAGAACTAGAATGGCTTTCGAAAGGGGAATTTATGAAGTTGTAACTTCACAGTTCTAAGGCCATGAAAATATCCAAGTCAGTCTATAAAAATGTCCAAATTAAAGCACCAACAGGAGGTTACCTTCACTCAAAAAAGGCCGATGGAGTTCAGGGTTTCTCTCTCAACTAGAAAGTCTCATGGTGAACATGCGACATCTGTTAGCTTTCTCTCCAGGCTTCCTATTTTATGAAGCTCCCCCAGGGACATTTTCCAAAGGTTTCTGGCAGTGTGGGCTCTCATGGTTTTCATGGCTCTAGAAAGAGTCTCTCTCCAAAATGTTTCCTCTTTTAAAGGATTCTGGTAAACTAATCAAGACACACCTGGAGTGGGTGGAGTTACGTTTCCACCTAATCAAGGTCAATACCTACAATTTTGTGTGTCACGTCTCTGTGGAGATAATCTAATTGCTTCCAACTTATAGTACTGAATAAGGATTAAAGATCAGGATTAAAACATGGCTGGTGTAGGGCACATAATCCTTTCAAACCAGCACACTAGGCTTTTCTGGGGTATGTAATAGATTCAAATCTGCACAGCCTTCTAGTCTAATGTTTGGAAGGAGTCATTCTTCTACCATGATATTCCAGGAGAATGTAGCTGCCACTCGATTGCCCTAGCATTTGGGGAGAGCTTGGCTGCCACCCCAATGGTTATAGAGTGTTAGATCTATGTGTAGCTTTCGGGAAGAACTTGGTTGCCACCTGGTGCCAGAGGGTGTAGGACCTGTACACCCTGTAACACCCTGGGGCTCAGAAAAAGTGGGCCTATGCTGTGGTGTTTATGGAGAGTTGTATGACTCCAATTCCTGGAAAGCGTGTGCTGCTGTTCTAGCAGGCCTGGAGGATAAAAACATCAATCTGCAGATGACTCTCAGACTTTGAAATCTAATGGAGTTTGCTCTGACTTTGAAATCTAATGGAGTTTGTTTTTCAGGCTTTCTTGGGAGCCATGACTCTTGTTTTCTTTCCAATTTCTCTCTTCTGAAATGGAAATGTCTATAATGTTGTCTGTTCCATGAGTGCATTTTGGAAGGACATAATTTGATTTCTAGGTTTCACATGTCCACTGATGGAGAAGAATTTTGCTCCAGGTTGGACCATACCCATAACTTATTTTGATGAAACTGTGTATGTAAAGTTGTTAGTGAAATGATTTAAGCCTCTGGATATATGATGGAGTGACTTTAATTTGAATATGGCAAGAATATTCTTTTTTGGGGTCTCGGATGGAATGTTGGAGATTGTATCATTTCCTCACAAAAGACATGATCAAGTAATAATCCATGTTCCCATGGCACATGAATTCATTTGTAAATAGGACTTTTGAAAATGTTATTAGTTAAGACTGGACTTGTTTGTAAGTAAGATCTTCAATGATCCTTTTTAGATGAGGTAAAATTGAACTAGGGTGACTGTTAATTTGTATGACTAGAAAAGATACAAGGAAAAATATTCAGATCCAGTTAGTCAGAAAAAGCCACTGGAAGAAGCCAAAAAACAGCAGAAATTGGAACAGACATAGGGATATCACCAGCAGACAATAAGAAGAGATGATAGCAAAGAAATCCCAAGAATTAAGAAATCCCAAGAATTGTGGTCAGCCACTACTCAAATGCCACAAGAAGATGTCCCAGCCTTGGTGATGCCTGGATTTTTGGATTGCAATCCTCCAAGTCTATGAGACATAACTTACTGTTGTTAAGCCAACCAGTGCATGGTATTTCTCATATGAGCCCTGGCCAGTTAAGACAATATTAAAGTAGTTATTTCTAAATTTGGTAACATAAAAGGAAGGAAACAAATGTGATAGGAATTTGATATAATTGTCCTTGTATTTATTTAATAAAGCAGTCAGTCTTTTTGTTTCCCCAACCAATATATTTCCTTCTGTTGTATATTGAAATATCAGTGAATCCTAAATCCCAAGAACTTTATAAACATGGTGAAACTGAGAAAAACTATCTTCTAACACATGATTGCCAGATATTCATGAGAGCATATGATATGGATTGGCTTGATGCTGGCCAGAGGGACACCCCCCTTGATGAGAATATTGGTGACCAGAATTCTGAGGCCTAAAAACCCAGCACCAAAGCTACCACAGTGATTTCAATTTCCATGTCTCACATCATCTTAGGAAAGTTTTATGACACTTTGTGACACTTTCCTAAATTACTAAGTAGTTCTGGTATTGCATTCAATAAAAAGCCATGTTTATAAAATACTTTGCTATATACTTACAATGTGACCTCTGATGCACCAGGAATCCTCTTTTCCATAACTTACCACAATTGTAAGATGAATATAATAATAGTTTATCTCAAATACTGTTATTTTATATATTAAGAGTATTAAATCTAAGAAGTTAGATTATGATTTAATATTAGGTGTCATATTTTTGGAATACAGGAATATCTCCCCATTCCCAGTTTCTCAATTTAATTAGAACGTCAAAGGTAACATAAAGGACTATTCAGATGTATTTTTTTTTTCTTCTAGAGTCAGTATAGGTTGTTTGTGTTTATAGAAATTCGTCCATTTCTTTTAGTTTGTCTAATTTGTTGGCATACATATTTTCACACTATCCTCCGTGGTCATTTTTATTTCTATGGTGTCAGTAGCAATGCCCTCCCATTCCTGATTTTGTTTGTGTCTTGTTTATTTTTTCTAGCTAAAGATTTTTTTCAATTTTATTGATCTTTTCAAAGACCAAATTTTGGTTTTGTTAATGCTCTCTATTTTAAAAAATTATTCTCGATTTCATTTATTTCTGCTCTAATCTTTATTTCTTTCCTTCTGCTTGCTTTGGGATTGGTTTGCTATTGTCTAGTTTCTCCAGGTGTGGAGTTAGGTTTTTTATTTTAGCCCTTTCTTCTTTTTTAATGTAAGCATTTATGGCTAAAAGTTCCCCTCCCAACACTGCTTTCCCTGCATCCCTTGAGTTTTGATATGTTATGTCCTCATTTTCATTCATCTCAAGATATTTACTGATTTTCCTTGTAATTTCTTCTTTGATTCACTAATTGTTTATGATTGTCATTTAACTTCCATATATTTGTGGATTTTCCAGTTTCTTGCCTGTTATTGATTTCCAGTTTCATTCCATTGTGGGCAGAATGGTTGCTTTGTATAATTGCAATCTTTTATAATTTATCGTGACTTATTTTGACACAACATGTGGTCTGTTTTGGAGAACAATCCATGTGCACTTGAAAAGAATATATATCCTGCTGTTTTGGGGTGCATTGTTATGTTTGTACTTGTTTCTGTACTAGTTTGCTAGCTGCCAGAATGTGATATATAAGAAACAGAACAGCTTATAAAAGGGGGGAAATTTATAAAGTTGAAAGTTTACATGTTCTAAGACCATGAAAATGTCCAAATTGAAGCAAGTCTATAGAAATGTCCAATCTAAGGCATCCTGGGAAAGATGCCTTTGTTCAAGAAGGCCGATGATGTTCAGGATTTCTCTCTCAACTGGAAAGGCACATAGTGAACATGGCGGCGTCTCCTAGTTTTCTTTCCCAGCTTCTTGTTTCATGAAGCTCTCCCAGGGACATTTTCCTTCTGCATCTCCAAAGGTCTCTGGCTGCATGGGCTCTGTCTTGGCTCTAAAAAAGGGACTCTTTCCAAAATGTTTCCTCTTTTAAGGGATTCCAGTCAAGGGCAACCTAGGATGGATCTAGTCACATCTTCCTCTACTTATAAGTTAATACCCACAATCAGGTGAGTCACATCTCCATGGGAACAATCAAATAGCTCCTAGCCAGCAATATTGAATGAGGATTAAAGGATATGGCTATTCTGGGGTCCACCACAGCTTCACACCGGCATAGTGTGGTTTAGTTCATTTATCATATTATTCAAGTTCTGTGTTTCCTTATTGATCTGTCTAGATGCTCTATCTAGAGTGTATATTGAAGTTTCCAGCTATTATTTTAGAAGTGTCTATTTCTCCCTTCCATTTTCCCAAAGTGTTCTCTTGTATTTTTGGACATCATAGTTAGGTATACAAAAACTTATGGTTTTTATTTCTTCTTTATAGATTGACATTTTTAATAAATATATCCTGTTCTTTTTATCTCTTATAGCTTAAAGGCTATTTGGTTTCCTATTAGTATAGCTATCAATATCTTTTTGCTTACTAGTTGCATGTTAATACATTTTTCTACCCTTTCACTTTCGAACTATTTGTCTTTGGGTCTAAGGTGAGTCTCTTGTAAACAACACATAGTTAGATGCTTGCATTTTACCCCTTCTGCTAGTCTGTATCTTTTGATTGGAGAGTTTAATCCATTAACATAAATATTTTGAATTAGGCACCAAAAACCTCCCAAAAGGAGGCACAATGAAGACTGGAGAAAGTGACCGCAATGATACGGACATAGCAATCATCTGCCAGCACTAGAGGCTGCAAAAAAGGATCCAAAGCTACAGATTTCAGGGGACCACTGCCCTGCCCACACCTTGATGTCCAACTTCCAGGACTGAGCCCTCTGGGACTCTATACTTCATTTTGTTGCATGTCTTCTTAGACCTCCTTTGGCTGTGACAGTTTTCAATACATTCCTAGTTTTTGATGACCTGCATGCTTTCAAGGAGAACTGATCAGGTATCCTGGAATGACAATGCAAGAATTTCTACAGGCCCTAGACCAAGCAGTAGAATCATATGTCATGTGCATATTCATCTTTCTTAGGAAATGCCAAGTTTTTCAAAAGACATTGTATTAATTCACACTTCTGTCAGTCACAGATGATGGGGGTCACCGGTTTCTTTGGGCAAGCTGTCATCACACTGATTCTGGATGCTGTAGCAAAAACAGAGCCACATGTCAGAGGAAAACGTTCTCTTCAAGCCATAGTCTGCTGTCATGAATTCAACAGTCACCACTCACTTGTTCTACCCTATTGCCCCCAGCCCTGCCAACCCTAAGGATGGTGATGAGACATTCTACAGGTTAAACAACTTGCATCAAATCACCAGGTCTAACAACCTGCATCAAGCCAGTACCAGCATCAAAGCTACAGAATGTGCAGATACAATGGAAGCCAATGGTTACTCCTTAACTCAACAAATCATAATGATACTCTAAGGAAAAGTGCTCATAGAAGCGGTTTAAAATGGAAAAAGATGTGTGTGGCTTCACTGTGTTTTTCTTTATTCTGCTTATTTGCACTTCATTGTGCATAGGTCCATGACTGTCTTGGCTATGATGAATATTCAGTATCATTTGAAGGTGTGCTTATCCCTTTTCCAAGGAATTGTCCCTAGGGGACAGCCCAGCTCTATGAACAGAAGACACATTTTCGTATCCATCTTTCTCCCCTGGAGAAAGCCTGCTGACGAGACATGAATGAAGATAAAACTTATCCTACCTCTTCCATCTGTCATTGATACTTGACAGTGTTTGTGCCATAGTTATTCTGATATGCTAACAACTACTCAAAATGCTTCTCTATTTGCTTTCAATGTACATTAGGAATAAACTAATGTGAAAACTTGAAAAGACACGCACGTATTAATTAATATATATTTACCACGTGACTGCATAAAGGATTAAGATTTTGATGAACTTTTTACTGTACAAATTATAACCTTACTTTTAAGAAAAATGAACTACAAATCTAAATACTCTGGGTAAACTCATGGAAAACCAGATTGATAGTGCTCACAATTAAAAATTGAAATATTCTTAAAGATTGTATGGTAGATGTCAAGCCATACCTCTCTGAACCAAATTGGGCTTTGTTTTCATTAGCTGGAAACTTTTTGCCATTTTTAAAATGAAGCTAAAGACAATCGATTATAAACAAATGTACATATACACAATCTCACATATTCAAATTTATGTTAATCCAGAAATATTGATGAACATAAGGAAAGTCATGAGGAGAATATTTATATTATGGCTGTGGTCATATACATTTTTAATATGGTTCAAATCATGAGTTTTAAATCTTTGGAGGCAGAGAGAAATCTTAAGCCAGGTTGCTATTTGTCTAGGTTCTGCCAAAGGGAAATTTTTACAACAAAGTGCTGAGCTCAGGAAATAAATGGTTAAAAAAAAATAAGCCTCCCAACAGAGAAAAGTCTAGGAGTATACAACTTCACAGGTGAGTACTTCCAAACATTCCAAGGAGAACTAATAGAAATTCTGATAAAACTCTTCAAAAAAATTAAAAGGAGGGAACATTACTCAACTCATTTTCTGAGGTCAATATCACCCTAATGCTCAAGTCAGATAAAGATACTAAAAGATGAGAAAATTGCAGACTAGTTCCTCTTAGGAATATAGATGCAAAAATCTTCAACAAAATATTTGCAAGTCAAATCCAATACCACATTGAAAGACATACACTATGATACAGTGGGATTATTCCAGATACACAAGAGCCATTCAAGATAGAGTAAATTAATGTAATATATTACATTAACAAAACAAAGGGAAAGAAAAACACATGATCATCCCAATTGATGCATGTTCTAGATTGCTAGCTGTTGGAATGCAATATACCAGAAACAGAATGGCTTTTAAAAAAGGGAATTTAGTAAGTTGCTAGTTTACAGTTCTAAGGCTGAGAAAATGCCCCAATTAAAACAAGTCTATAGAAATGTCCAATCAAAGACATCCATTCAGGGAAAGATATCTTGGTTCAAGAAGGCCTATGAAGTTCAGGGTTTCTTTCTCAAGTGGAAGGACATGTGGCGAACACAGTCAGAGTTTCTCTCTCATCTGGAAAGGCACATGGTGAACACGGTCAGGGTTCCTCTCTCATCTGGAAGGGCACTTGGTGAGCACGGCATCATCTGCTAGCTTCTTCTCCTGGCTTCCTATTTCATGAAGCTCCCCGGGAGGCATGCTCCTTCTTCATCTCCAAAGGGCACTGGCTGGTGGACTCTGCTTCTTGTAGCTATGTTGTTCTGCTCTGCTGTCTCCAAATCTCTCATTCTCCAAAATGTTTCCTCTTTCGTTGGACTTCAGAAACTTATCAAGACCCATCCAAATGGGTGGAGACATGCCTCCAGGTAATCCAGTTTAACAACCATCTTGATTGAATCACACATCCAGGGAGATGATCTAATTACAGTTTCAAGCATACAGTGTTGATTAGGGATTATTCTGCCTTTACAAAATGTGATTTAGATTAAAACATGGCTTTTCTAGGGGACATACATCCTTTCAAAGCAGTATAATGCAGAAAAGGCATTTGAAAATATTCGACATCCCTTTCTAATAAATGCTTGCAAATCAAACCCACAATGAGATACCGATCCTCACTCACTAGAAGGGCTACTGTAAAAAAAAAAAACAGCAAATTACAAGTGTTGTGTTGGAGAAGATGTTGAGGAGTAAGAACACTTATTCATTGGTGATAAGAATATGAAAGGGTGTAGTCATTATAGAAAAGAGTTTGGCAGTTCCTCAGAAAACTAAGTATGAAATTACTATATAAACCAGCAATCATACTACTGGCTATTACCCAAAATAATTGAAAGCAGGGTCTCAGATATTTGCACATTGATGTTCATAGAAGTATTATTCACTATTGCCCAAAGATGGAAGCAACGGAAGTATCCATCAACTGATGAACCAATAAACAAAATGTGGTATATACATACCATGGAATATTATTCAGCATTAAAGTGGAATGAAGTTCTGATTCATGAAACAACAAGGATGACCCTTGAAGTCGTCATGGTGAGTAAAATAAGCCAAACAGAAAAGGACACATGTTATACGGTCCCACTGATATGTAATAATTAAAATATGCAAATTCTTAGAGTCTTAGAGTCAGACTCTAGTTTATTGGTTACAAGGGGCTGTATTGGGGAAAGGGAATGGGGAAATAATGCTTACATTTTTTAGAATTTATAGTTAGGTTGATTGTATATTTTGGAAATGAATGTTGGTGATGATAGCACAACATTGTACATGGAATTAATAGCACATGAGTGTGGTTAAAGGGGAACATTTTAGGTTGTATATATATATTACTAGAATGGAAATTAAAAACAAAAACAAAGAATTGTACAATGCCATGAACCCTATTTTAGATGGTGGACTGCAGTTAATAGTAACACTATAAAAATGCTTTTTTCATGAATTAAAACACATGAACCACACTAATGCAAGGTGTTAGTAATAAGATGGTTTTTTGAAAAAAAATAATACATCCTACTATAAACTATGGACTATAATTAATAGAACAATTATAATATTCTTTCATCAGGTATAACAGTAATGCAAACACACTAATACAAACTATTAATAGTTGGGAGCAAGGTATATGGAAACTTTATTTCTTCATGATTTTTCTGTAAACCTTCAACTTCTTTAATAAAAAATATTTAAAGTACAGAAAAGATAAGGAAATACGTCTCATATATTGTAAAACACTAGTTAAACAGTGTTTTTTATTCTGTACAACTAAGAGAAACTTTAAAACTCATCATTTCCCTTAATATAAATCTCTAATTACACATATAATGATATAGGGAAACATAACCTTTATTTAAGAACATTAAAAACAAACAAAGTGGGTGGGCCACGGTGGCTCAGCAGGTAAGAACACTTGCCTGCTGTGCCCGAGGACCCGGGTTCGATTCCTGGTGCCTGCCCATGTAAAAAAAAAACAAAGAAATAAAATAACTAAATACTTGGGTTCTTTGCTGGTCCATATTGTGCTTTCTAATTTCATTATTCTCTGGTAAGTTTTCAGATCAACACCAAAAATTCATTGGTGAACTTAAAATGTAAGGCATTTTGTGTTGTTTTTTTTAAAACATATTTCGGTGTTTAATATATTTCAAAATACAATGAAATTGGCCTTAAAATATAAGTTTACACAATGAATTTTGTTTAATTTCAGAAAGTTTTGCTCTACAACTAGGTAGAACTTACTGATTAAGTTCAAAATAACCATATTACCCACAGTCTAGGGACTTTGAATTAATTTGGTCTTTCTGCATATCAGATATGACTCATTAATTAGGATATCAAACGATAATAGGTAAGTAATGATATCTGAACTGAAATGGTACACATACAATTAACGCTAGTGTTTTCTTTGTTTTTTCTTCACCTTATGTCACAGTTGTATTTTTGAAACATGGTCACCTTACCAGAAAGAAAAATCACTTTTGCTTGTATTGGGCATTATGCCACTTGAGAATTTGTTAAACTTCTATTCATGATTTCGGGGAAATTGAACTTGGCAAAGATTCTGCCATTAATTGTTCTGAGTCCATTATCTTTAAAAGACAAGCTGTATATCCATGCATATTTCTTGCAGTGGTTTCTGAATACATTAGTGAAGCTTTTGTGAAGATCTTATATCTCAGCTCACAATTTCCAGGAATACAATTGTTGCATTTAAAAATAATAATGTGTTAGTCAGGAAATAAACTATAATGAAATAAAAAGCAAAGAAACATATTGTAATCTTATGGATGGGTCTTATTTTCAGTATACATTCATTTTTTTTTTACATTTATTCAATTACTAACTACCGTAATTTTAGACAAATATAATAAACTCTGTGAGCCCTATAATTGATGGTGGTAAAAAAAAAATGCATGTAGCAAGAAAAGGAAGGGTGGGCACATTTACAGATCTTGTATTAGGTAAAGTCCTTAAAGTGTATGGTTATTCATTTACAATAAGAGAAAGAAAACCAAGCCCAATAAGAGAAAGAAAACCAAGACCTGGGAGGTCAATTATTCCTCCCCATCCCCAGTCTCTTTCACATACTCCCAGGCACTTACTAATGTCATTTCCTAATGGTGAATCTCCAAGCTGACTCTCCCTATCAAATCACACAAACTCCCTTCCCAGTAGCCCAGAGACCTGTCTGCTTTCATAGGAACATTAAATTCAAATAATTATCCCCCCCAATAATATATCTGATTGATCTACCACTAAAGCCAATAATTCTATAAAAGGGATGGTACCCAGTCCATTTGCTCTTCTTTGGCTCCCTGCCTGATTGGCTGAGCCTCACATCCTCCACTTTTTCTTGGTGTGGCCATACCAGGCATGATGAGACTGCCCCTAGGAGCTGTGAGTATAACAAAATTTCTTTCAAGTGTCTCTAATGTGCCTCCTCTGTGCCACAGTTCTGTCCATAACTAGATCTTCACAAAACAGCATTATGTTAGTCATCATCAGCACATACATTACAGAAAATATTTTTGCCTACTTTGTGTAACTAAACTAGTAGTGTTAATGGTGAATTTGACTGTCTCTTATGGACTTAATTGCCATTCGTTTATTTTTGCTGCAGACTTGGTAATGCTTCTTAATAATTTCTACCTAAATGACAAAGAAAACCAGTGCTTATATGTTAAACATTTTGTGAGAAAATCATTTTTAACAGTTAGTATTGTTTGAATCACAAGTAATAGCAGACTACTTTATATACTTTCTGTTCTGTAAAGAGTTAAAACAATTGTGGGATTTCCATTCCCACACAAATTTGTAGAAGTATGTTTGAGCCCAAACTACAGGTTCAGTCGCACTGTATGAATCCTGTTGCATGCACAAAAAGAATTTCCACTTTTCAAATTCATTTAACTGTGCAAATGAAGAGCTCCTGTCTAACCTTCAATGAGAAGTGATTAACTGCAATGTAATGACATCTCAAATGCCAAATATCAAGAGAACAATTGAATATAATTCTACAAATTCCTTCTAAGTGATGAATATGATCAATTAAAATAATACGCTCATGATTGCTATAAATACACGGCAGGGCCAATCTGTGTGAAGAGTCATTTTCAAAGTCAAAATGCATAAAATTTCATTGTAGAGCAGAATTAAGTGATGAGCACTTGCAATTGATTCTGATGAGAGAGAACAGTACCTTTTACATTAACCCTGATTAACTGAAAAATTTCCCTAAGAAAGAATCCCATTCCTTTCACTAATAGACCTGCATTACAGTTTTTCTCAATTGTTATCATATTTTAAATTTTATTTTGAGCAAAACATTTGTGGATATTTTGTTACTTTCTTGTTATATAAATGTCTTCATGCTATTTTCAATTTTATCTCTTGGTCTGCAGCAATTAAAATATTTGCTAGGTCGTCCTTTACAGAAAACATTTTATGATTCCTGGTTAAAGTGGTATCTTCCCACCCAAGCCTATGGTTCTGGACCACTTCAAAGCAGTTAAAAGTTGAGGAGATATTTTTTGGTCTGTGGGGCATAATGGTTGAAGCATTGCATTTAGAATGTAATTTGGGGTGTGATTTTTGGTTAATGGAATTGACTAGAAAAAATATGTCTGATTTGGAAGAAACATTATTTTTTATGTAAACCACCAACCTTGCTTAAAATTAAAATAAAAGGCATTTTACACTATGGATGAAACAGTCATCAGATCCCCAAACTACACTTGGAAGAAACAGTATGAGAAAACGTCACATCACACAATGGGCAAAATTTCCTTAAAATACAAGTATACCTGCATAACTATTGCTGGATACTATCATGTCCTTTTATCTTTTTGCCTATTTCTATAATATATAAATATGTACTTTCTATAATTATAGATGTATAAAACCTTTGCTATCTGAAAAAAAAATTACCTTCATTCACCTCATAAGTTTTTAATCACCATGTCAAATTCCATAACTAGTATTTTTTGTATTATGAAATTGTTTTAGAAATTTGAAATTGTTTATTAATTTTGCAGAAAATTAAAGCTTTACAAAATGAAACTTCTCATGAAGATTATGCCATATTTCTCTGATTATTTAGGACACATGCTTCAGTGGAAAGTTGGGGTTTATATGTTGCAATGATGTTAACTATATATTTATTGGATATTTAGATAACAGTTACTTTTGCTTTAAAAATTCATTTTTCTGCCATAACTATTTCAAGAAATTTTTCAAAATATGTATTTATTGCAATAACAATTAAATTATATGATATAGTTTTATGTTGAAAGTATATTTAGTCTGCATATTTAAATAATTGAGTATACTATAAATAATATAAATATATATTTTTAAATCCTTATAATTTTTAGAAAACATAAGAATATTTATAAAGTTAATAATTAACATAACCCTCAAATTATGCTAATCAAGTATATTTTAGTTGTCATTCTAAGGTTTATGCATTTTCACCAAGGGCTCATCAACTGTAAAAGTTTTGATAAATATATATTTTCTTTCTGTCGCAAGGTCCTTGACCATCTGTAGAGTCTCTTTTGCCATGTTAAGTAATATATTCACAGCTTCTAAGGATTAGGACATCGACATATATTTTCAGGCTTTTATTTTCTTATAACACTAATAAGAACAATAATACTAATAGCTTCAATGTACATTAGCCATAAAGTGTTAATAAATGCCTTTTAAACTTTTGCAGGTTTTTCTTAATTTTTAAGACTCAACAGGATCATTGGAAAATGATATTCAATAATTTACAAAGATGGTACCTGAGAGACAACTTAGTTATCATAATGTTGTTTTAGAATGCATTTCTTCCATAATTTCTTGTTGCATTTCGTTAGAGGAAAAAGTAACTGTTAGTTTGTTTACATGGTTTAAAAAATTGTAGAATATGACTAGTGTGAGATTTACTCAAAATCAGATAAACGCACACTTCTGATCTAATAAAACTATTGAAGGATCCCAAAAATTCATGTGACAAATTTCAACCAGATGGTTTCTGTCTGAACCTATTATGATTGTTTAGAAGAAAAATTCATGAATAATGGGAAACCATGAGCTGATTAATGGAGCTGTTTGATATATGTCCATGCACCACTGGCAACTGGGGTTTGAAAGTTGCTTACTTTTGTTCAATATGCTTGCTAGTAGTTAGCCATTGTCAGCTGAGCCCATTCACTGTGAAGTTAGAATATATTATATATTGATGCATTCAAAATCCAATGTTTAAATGTATTGTCTTTTAAAAGTTTTAAACTGAGGGAATAATGAAGATCTTTTTGAAAACATTATAAAGGGGAACAAAAAAATTCTTTACAAAAATGTTGGAATATGTAATTTAAAAAAGAATACGTAGGTATATATCATATAATTTTTTGAGATTTTAATATATACTCATTAATGTGTATGCTATTGTATTACTAATGGAAATATTTTTCTATACACTAAAAAATTCAGAAATAAAAAGCAAATTTCTGCAAATCGGTTCTTAGATAAAAAATATTGCTAAGCATACCATTCCATTGATATTTAGGTTTATTCTGTTCTGATAATTGTGTTTCTCTGATGTGAATCAACTCATATAGAATCAGTTAATAGTGATATAGTGATAAAACCAGTAGTTACATAAAGTACAGCTAACATAGAATGTTGATGATATATGCTATTAGGTATCAACAACTAAACACAAGATACATTAGCACAGCTGAATGAAAGAAAACTTTAAATTTATGTATGCACATTTAAATATAAAAATTCAGATGCTTAATTATAGACATAAATGCTTAAACTATATGCTTTTTGTTTGCTTAAGATTAACAATGCTGTATTTAACCTCAGTGTCTGATTTGGACAATCTTCCGGTTTGATGGACCTATTATGATTTTTTTTTCCCAAAGGTTTCCGGTGAATCACAAAGAAAGAAAGGAAACAATTAAAACAGCAATTTTTTTAAAACTCTCAAACATTCTATACACTCTCTGAATATTGTATCTAGGATAGTCCAATGTACTTTTTTGTTGAAAATGACAACCAAATTAATAGGATTAATATTTCTCTAACAATTAAAACAGTAGTTGCCAAATTAAAGTGTTTAAGAATCCTGAATTACTTAGCATGTGGGCATTAAGCTTAAAAATAGCCCATTCTAAGACTTTAGTAAGATTAATTACCTTCCTAAAATTGTTAAATTTAAATATGAAACAAAGAAGCTATGACGGCCTTTTAGGTATTTTTTGTGCAATGAATTACCTTGCTAAAATAGAGTAAAATTGCAATAAACATTTAATAATTCCAATATACTTCCAATCCTCTTCCTATAAATTATGTTTTGTCTAACTAGTTTGTGTTGGGGGTGGAATAGGGGGAGAATATCCTTCTGATCACCTCCTCTTTGACTGGAGTATTCCACAGAAGGTATAGTGAAATTCATTTATCTTTTCTTTTTTGAGTGAACTTTAATAGTTTGTGCCTTTTAAGAAATTTATCAAGTCATGTAGTTGTCAAGTTTAATGAAAAACTTGTTCCCAACAATAACTTCTGATTGTGCCTTTATTCACTGTAAAATCTGGTTATATCACCTCATTCATTCATAGTATTGGTAATGTCTTCCTTCTCTCTTTTTTTTAATCATTATAGAGAAATTTAGTTTGTCTTTAATTTCTCAAAGAATCAGCTTTTGGCTTATTCATTTTCTCTACTGTTTTCTGTTTCATCTTTCATTCATTTTCACTTTAATCATTATACTTCCCTTTCTTCTGTATCCTTGGGTTTCATTTGATTTCATCAACTAATCTTTTGTTGAAAAGTGAGATCATTGATTCAGCATACTAAAGGTGTTTAGTACTACTAAGTTCACTTAACATACTGTTTTAGCTGCATCCCGTATATTTTGATATGTTGTTTTAGCTTTCAGTCAGTTCAAAATGATTTCCCTTTTTATTCCCTCTTCCCTATTGATTTCTTCTCTGACCCCTAACTTATTGAGAAGTGTGATTATCTAATTCTAGATATTTGGAGATTTTCCAGATATTGTTTCCTTCTTGATTTCTAATTCAATATATATAATGGTCAGAGAATGTGCTTTGTATGATTTGAATCCTTTAAACTATGTTCAGATTTATTTTATGGCCCAGAATATGGTATCTCTTGGCAAAAGTTCTGTTTGCACTCACAAAGAATATGTATTAGCCTATTGTTGAGAGGAGTGCTCTATTAAGTCAATTTGGTTCCAATGTTATTCATGTCTTCTATATATGTATTGATTTTCTCCATATCAGTTACTCTAGTGATGCTTAAAATTCCCACTTTTAAGTCTGCATTTTTCCCATTGCATGTTTTGCTTCCTGTATTTGAAGGTGGATGGCTGTGATGACTTTCGATATTTCATTGGGCTTTAGATTTAAGATTTGTGTACTTTCATGTGATATATATACATACATATATATATATGTATATATATGTATATATATAATTTAATTTAATTTTAAAATAGTCAAAAGAGAAATAGTATTGACAGTTTCAGTGACTTATCTCAAGCGGAGTGATGTAGAAATGCTTATTCAAGAAAGGTTAATTTTTTCATATACTTGTGTTGATTTGTAATTCTATCATAATGCAGATTATTAGAGATAAAAGTAGAAATAAATTTCTTAAGCTCCTAGGTTGTATGTCAATGAAACATAATGCTTGCTTACAAAACAGACATAAACATAACAAATAACAATAAAATTCAGTTAACATTAATATAATGTGACAGATGTTGTTTTGCTCAAATTAATTACATCCCAGAAGTAAGCTATTTTTCTATTGATGTTTTTCAATTGCAAATTATCACTCCAGAGAAGAGTTCAGTCCTCCTACATGGTAAAGTAATTCAACCTGATTACAACAACAGATGCTTTTAATAATAGTGATCAGTTTTCGTCTTAATGAAATTGAGAAATATTAAATTAATTCTGTCTATATATAGATATATAAACATATATATATATATATATGTTTGTTTGTTTTTTTTTTTTTTTTGCATGGGCAGGCACTGGTCTCTGTCATGGCAGGAGAGAACTCTGCCTGCCCTATTCTGTCAATATTTTAAACATCAGCAACATATCCTCATATCTTGTTATCAGCTGATCATAGTCATTCATAAACCCAAATTAAAGTAGTCATCACAAGTCAACACTTGAGCCTAAGTTTGTCATGCAGACAGTTAAATTTGTTGGCATTGACTTTTTGTTTCCACAAAAAATTAAGTATCTATCAGAATGAGAAACTTATAATACCCAGTGGTTATCAGAAAATATAGACCTAGACCACTTAATGAGGAATTGAGGGATGATTCAGTGTTATCAGTACTAAGCTGGCTGGACAGCGATTTGAACCTTATCATCCTGAAAACACTTCTCCCTCAGATGAGGAGTCCAGGGATAGCTGATTTTAAGTGTTCATTTTGCAGTTAGGCACTGCACCCCTTCACTCTACATGCAGCAGGTCTCCTGAATTAGGATCTTGGAAATCTGTCAAAAGCCATCTTGACTTGTTATAGATAAAAATTAAGTATTCAATAATTCTGTATAAATGATAAAGAGATAATGATGCTGTAACAATAATTAAAGTCCCACAGTCCCTGCCTTTATAAATGTTGATTTATCAGAGGATCATAGGTTTCCTTCTGTAATTCCACTTCTATAATTAGTTATTTTAGCAATGATGCTATTTGTTATTTCTTGCTTCCATTTCTGTTTTTAGAGTGGAGTTTGTTTAAAATTGGGGTGTATGATTTCACATGTTCTACATGTATAAGAATTAAAAACAAGAATTACTAAGCACTGAACAATAGAATGGTTAATTCTAAGAAAGGGGATTCCTTTTAGTTCACCCCCTCTCTTGTAATGAAGCTATGCTTCAATCCTATTCATTGATTCCCCCTCGGCTTCATTGATATCTCTTACTGTGCTATCATTCCTTCAAAGTTTTTACATTTTTCACTGTGTCTAGTGTTAGTCATATGTAGAACATGGTTCTTTTTCATAGTTTTCCTACTGCTACTTCTTATATGAAATCTCTTTATTTTAATCTTTCTTATAAACAAGCATTTCTCTCATCCATTTTCACTGTGCTTTGAACAAATGAACTGATAAAATGTCTTTCTTTCTGATTTTGCCCGATTTTTAAGCATTTACTATTGCTTTCAAGTTATTAAGAGATTTCTTTTTTACAGAATATTGTGACTTTTTGGACAAAAAGTTGGTATAAAAAATAATTAATATATTTCATGTGCTTCCACAATATTAATCTTCTTTTGAACTGCTACATTTGTTGAAGTTGGGTTTTTAACTTCTATATCTAAAATATAAACAGCCTTTTATGACAACAAAGCTAGCTATTTAAAAGAGGCATAAATACTATGCTAATGCATGGAGTACATTCATATTTATAAGAATAAATTTCAGCATATCTTTAAGAAAGAGATAATTTGGCAAGATAATTTTAAAAATTATCACCCATCGGCTTCTCCATGACTATTTTTTGTTGATTCTAATTTCCTCAACCTCTAGCATTCTTTTACTGAAAACAATTGACATAAAAGATGCGAAAGTGAAATCAACAATCCTTGTTGAGCTAAAATCACAGAACCAATAAGAAAACACCCCCAAAGACCCTACCTGACATGTTCACTTAGGATTATTTCAGTAGAAAATGACAAACAAAAATAATTATAATCATATCTTAAAATGCATGAATGATTTTTCTCTCCTAAGTACAATTACAAGATGCAGTTGCCATGATTAACTATGATTGTTTATTTCATTCCTCCTCCACAATTAGCATGCTGCTTAATGGTATGATAGTTTCTGAAACTTCAGCATTCACCTGTGCATTCAGGCCAGCTAAAAGTTTGAAAAAAGTGAAAAGGATGTCCCTTTCTTTGTAAGAAAAATTCTCAGAATGACCACACAAATGTATTGCTTACAAAAGTTTACAGTTTGACTATATGAGTTAAGGCAGATTTGGAAAATGTAGTGTTTTAGCTCAGTGATGTGCTGATTACATATAATTACTAAACTGTCATGTCTTGAAGTTTACTGCATTCAGCATTGAATATATAAGCTTAATATCAGGTCTTCAGATATGGGAGGAAATAATGAGATTTTATGAATATTATTGAGCTCTGTTTGCCACTTAAAAAGGTTTTTATATAGTCAGAATTTTGATGAGTGATGAAAGAAAGGAATCCTTGGTAGAGCCAATACAAATCACAATATGCGAGGTAATTTCTAAATGCATAAAGCATTTCTAAATGATACTTCCTTTTCAGGTCATAAACCTGTATCTTTACTTGATAATAAACTGAAATGATAATTCACTGTGAGATAATCTAAGTTTCCTACCCAGGGCTATCTACTTTGAGATATCAAACTCCTTAAGGAATGCTGTATCACGTTTACTGCAGATTGACCATTTCTTCAGAATTTACAACCTCTATTCCAATACTGGAGCAAATTGGGATGCTCTATGGTGATACAGGTTCATAGTCAGGGATGGAAATTGTAAGTACCCAGGGCCTGGGCCCCACCACCTCCTCCATTTTGAGAACAAGTCACTGCACAGAGCTGCCAATGTGACTGGGGTCAGACATTAAAAGTCAAAGAATGTAACCACCACCCCCCCTTGGCATGTGCCTTCTCTTTTTGGCTTTTGGTGCAGAGTGCTGATCTTCATTTCCAAATAGCTGTCATTAGGAAGACTTACCTCCTATTAATAAGTCTCATTAAAACTCGTGGGCAATATGTTCTTTGGTCTCAGGGTTGAGTTGGATTGGAACATTTGGCGAGCCAGCCCAAAGGGGACCAAAGAGCCATGCTTTGTAAAAGTTATCAGTACTGGGAAGGAAGATCCCTGGAGGGAATCCCTGGAGGGCCTGCAGCATCCATGTGGGGAGGCTGGTTACCCTTCTAGACAAATGGGGAACACTGAGGAAGTATGGAGAGGCTTATAACTCCATGGTTGGAATAATAGCCCTCCTGTAACAGGCGGCAGGGCAGTTGGGATCTCTTAAGAAAAAGGAAAGCTACCAGCTGCCAAGCTTTAGCCTGGCCTCTTTTGGAGGCCATGTGATCAGCTATGGAAGATGCCTTGATAGCCAAAGCATCAGTTTGCTGCCTGAAAGAAGAACTTAAGTTAAAGAGGGATGTATAGGTAGCCCAAGCAGATTTGAATGATGCTTTAAATGAGAGGCTAGTCTGAGTAGATGAGAATTTGGAAATATTACCATGTTGTTACACTAGGGTTAAGGGGGAAGAAACTACCTAAGTTTCAAGTAAGATGCATTCTAACTTCCCCCAATTAGGACACCAAAGTTTGGGACTCAGTGGATTTTTCTTCAGATAATGAGGATCCCCAGCCTGACAGGGTACAGGAGGATATAAGTTTGTTTGCCCTGAGATCCAATATAAGATTAAGTCAGAGCATGTCCCAGCCAAACTAGTCCCTGAGGCAGACAGGAACGCTGCTGCTAATGCAGCCCCAGCCACATCCACTGAAGAAATAAAAATGTATTTTATAATGTGAGATTTCACTGCTTCTGAATTCCAGAGATTAGAACACAGTGTAGGCAAAACCATAAAGAACTTTTATCAAATTGGTTACTGCAAGTTATGGGACACCAGTGCAGATGGTATACTGTTCTCAGGGCATGAGATGAGTAAATTGTCATCTCTCACCACACATCCTTCTGCATGCCAGTGCATGTAGTCACTAGCCCCCAAAATAGAAAAAAAAAAATGCTACTCAATTGGTTCATATTCCAGTGAAAGGAGGTGTGGCCAATGAAGGGGATTTGTCCCATTAAGTTCCCCATTGGACCACCACTGATGAACTACAAGATGTGTTAAGGGAGCTAGGGATGAAGTATGCAATTTACACACCAAATGCCATTGTACCAAATGGTGTAATTTTCACTGCAGGAATTAATGAAACAATTCTACATATTGCTCCCAAACAGTGGTATGGGACTTTGGTTTCCATTCCCAGCCCACTTATAGGACAGACCATCTCACAGGCTGCCCAAATGATTGTACACCTGGGAGAGACAGATTGCCTAAGGTGAATGGGAACTGGAGCCAGAGCTGTGGGTCACATCCTGAGGGGACATGATGGTCATTACTGAGTGTCACACAGACAAATGTGGACAGACCTAATAGCTGCTGGAACTAAAACTGAGATTATTGATGGGAAGCCAAATGCAGTATTAGTTGGACTGTAGAGCAATTTGTCCAAGGAGCAGAGGTTTACTAAGTTTGATACCAGGTCACTAGAGGAGGATGTAGATTCTGGTCAAATGTCATGGCTAACATAAAAATGTCAGCCATAAAAACTACATAAAGAGCCCTGTGCCCTCCTGGCTAAGGAGTTCTGGGAGGACCCCTTACCCTTACCATAGGGAGTAGTTTGAGATCCCCAAAGAACACTATATGGGGACACTGGGGATCAGAGGCCACATATAGAACTAACTATCTTTTACTCCCCTGCTAGTGAACATAAGATTTTGGCTTTAGTAAACACTAGAGCAAAATGTACCTTAATATAAGGGAAATAACCATGAGCTGGGGCCCCAAGCTAGCCATTTCTGGATATGGGGGCCAAGGTATTAAAGCAACACAGTGGCAATTATTAATGCAAATTGGCTGAGTGCCACCTTAAATATAAATAGTATATATATATATATATATATATATATATATGTACTATTTGGTATATATAATCTCCAATCCCAGAATACATATTAGAAGTTGATATTCTACAAAGTATCACCTTGCAAACTACCATAGGAGAATTCCACCTCTGGTGCCAAGTTGTCAAAGCCACCCTGAGAGCACATATTAAATGGTCACTGGTGAAAGTACCTTCCCCCAGATGCACTGTGACTGTGTGTCAGTATAAACTGCCCAGGGGCCATCAGGAAATCACTGCCACTATTAAGGAATTAGAAAGCATGGGTTTTATCATCCCCACACATAGCCCTTTTAATAGCCTTGTCTGGCTAAAAAAGAAACCTGATGGAACTTGGCGAATGAAAATTGACTATAGAGAACTAAATAAATAACTCCTACTTTATTTGCAGCTGTGCCAAACATTGCTAATTCATTACAAGTTATAAGTACTCATATAATTACTTACATCAATTAGGTCAATTTCATTTAGTATTAGACCTTGCTAATGCCTTCTTTAGTATTTCTTTAGATCCCTACAGGCAATCTGCATTTGCCTTCACATAAAGGGCATTTATGGTGTTACCCCAAGGGTATGTTCATACCTTGTTTGTCCTTCTTGCATGCCTTGTTTGCCCTTCCCTGCTGATTCTCCTGAGTGGCTACCTCTATGCCCACCATTGGCAGGTGTGGAGATATACCTAACTCCACATGGTATATAATGAATCAGCACGTGGGCAGCCTGCTACCTGGACAGCCCATCCAACCTAGCACCAACACCATCTGGTGGGAAACTGGAAGTATACAGAGCAGTCAGTGAGCTGAATTAAGGGCTGTATGTGTGGTCATTGTTCATGAACCTGGGGATGCACTGACTATTTGTACTGATAATTGGGTGGTGTACATAGGGCCTGCCTGCATGAATGGTCACGTGGAAGTAAGAACAATGGGCTGTTGTCAGCTGTTCCTTATGAGGAAAATAACTGTGTGAGGACATCTAGACTGCTTGTCACAAGTGAAAGATAACTGTGCTTCATTTCTCTGTCCATAGGTCTGAATCTTTACCTGACAATATTGAAACAGATGTTATAGCAAAAAATTCACAGCCTAGAACCAACATTGCGTGAGGCTGCTGAAAGTTTGCATCTGAGAGTACTAGGACTGTGTGGAGACTGGCACAGAAATTCCAGCTGCCCATAACCAGAGAGCAGCTGAATGTGGATGCCTGCCTCTCCTGTTCACCACTGTTCCCAAGGATGCTCGTCACCTCAGTCACATTGGTCGTGAGCAGATTCTGGTCACCAGGCAGCAGGTAGATTACATTGTGCCCTCCCTTCCCTTATCTGAAGGTGTAAAATGTGCCTTTACAACCATAGAAATGGCCACCGGATTGTTGCTGGCCTTCCCAATAGGGAAATCTAACTAAAGAGCTATAATATGTAGCTTAGAAAGAGCTAAGTATATTTCACAGGCTCCCCACACATAGATGGTGATAGGGGGCTCCGGTTTACCATACAACTACTCCAAGCTTAGGTTACTAACCATGATGGCTTATTGACAGTTCATTTGTCTTACAACTCCACAGCACTACGATTAATTGAAAGGATGAATGGGCTTTTAAAAGAGCAGTTAAAAGGTGACAAGCGATCTCTGCAGCAGTGGACATACTGGTTTTATCCAGCCCGCACCAGCCTCAATTCATGGCCCCAAGAAGCTGCTCCCTTCCCTGTTGAGATGGTAACAGTGGGGCGTATGCTGGCACTACAAATTCAGGTAAAAGGACAAACAATGCTACAACAATGAGGTAATGAAAATAACTTGCTCTTGCCTGTGTCACAAGCATTAGAAATTAGGGAAAATAAGAACAATTGCCTGGGCTCCTGGCCAATGCAGCCTCATTGGTTTGGAATCCTAAGCCCATGGGGTATTGTGATCACCCAAAACTTGAGTGTTAGACTATAAATTATATGCAAAATGCCAAAAATTGTACATATTACCAACCTGGGACCCACCTCATACCTCAAGGCACAGTATGTATGACACTGTGGACACTTATTCCCCAGGATATTTGTGGATTTGACTCCAGAAGTCTCCTTGCAATTGCAGAGGGAAAGGTGATATCTTAATCTTCCTCATGGCATGCATTCTCCAGAAGCACTTCTGTCAACTACTGGAAAATTAGCTTGTATTCTATTAGACCAACAAGATTTGCCTCTCATACTTTCCCAAACACATCTTTCTTTCTGCCCTTAGTGTTGCAGCAAATACCTTTCTGTAATAGCTCTCTGCCATTGTACGGTGTTACTGGCCTGCTACTTGATATATACCTAGAAAAGCTGAAAGAGGTGACATGAGCAGACATTTGCATACCTATGTTCATAGCGGCGCTACTGATAATTGTTAAAAGATGGAAACAATCCAAATGCTCATCAACAGATGAGTGGATAAACAAAATGTGATATAAACATCCAATGGAATATTTTGCAGCCATAGATGAAATGAGGTCCTGAGGCATATGATAACACGGATGAAACTTGAGGGCATAATCGTCAGTGAAATAAGCCAGACACAAAAAAATAGATACATATGACCTCGATATTATGACTCTGGTAAAGATGACAATATCAAGGCTCAGGCGATCTGAATGAGTTTCTTTGAATAATAGGCCAAGAAGTGGTCAGCTTCCAGATGGAAAGTCGATGCTACTTCCTCTCCTATTTTGCTCCAGCGTGATCTGGATGAAGGTTTTAGGGTCAAATGGGCAATGTGGTGCTCTCCTGCCCACATTAGCCTTCCTCCTACCCCTTTTCTCTCTCTCCTTTCTCCCTTCTAGTTTCCTTTTTCTCTATCTCCCTTTATCTACTTGTCTTTTTCTTCCCTCCTTCTTTCCTTAAAACAATAAAATAAACTACATTAAATACAAAAAAAAAGTCAATGGAATTTCAAAGTCAGGCTATGGAAAGAGCAAGATAGAGCACAGAGCTGAATTGATTTAAAGGGTAAGTATGGAGGCTGAGAGATTGATTGAAAAGAGAGAAGGGAGGTAATGAAAGGGGCACTATAGAGGGGCTGGGATGAGATGGCTTCATATTGTTGTTGCAATATGAAACTAAGCAGAAGGGGAGCATTCCTGCAGGGTTCCACAATAACCTAGGAATATTGCAAAAGCTTCAGATGACATAGTACTCTCTGGTTCTTAAGTGCATGCTACCTCCTTCTTTTTTTTTTTTTTTTTTTTAATTTGTTGCTTCAATTTCTTTCTGGGCTCCATTTGACATTTGTACATTCTTAGGTTCCCCTCCAGGGGTCTAGGGAACAAGCTAAGCCCTCCCAAAGGGCCTCAGTTTGGAGTCCAGAGAAGGACATATAATGAGGTATATAAACCTACTCACTATATGTAAAAAGAAATGAATTTGTAAAATAGCCATGAGTTCTAAAAACTTCAGTTTTCTCCCACCATTATTTGATATTTTTAAAAAATCAATGTAAAATATTTCATGTTCTTAAAAAAAATACAAATTAAGATAGGACATTATGTAGAACAATAAAATAAAACTTCTCCCTGTCCCTCCATCACTGTTGGTAACCAAATCTCCTGAGACTCTGCTGAACCACATCTCAGGAAAGTCTGCTGAAACACCATTGTGATCAAACCTCATAGGAATCTGTTAAAGTGTATAAGCCACCCTCTTGGCATGTGCCTTTCCTTTTCAGTTTTTGGCACAGAGTTCTGACCGTCATTTCTCAACCAACGCCATTGGGAAGATTTTCCTCTTGCTAGTAAGTCCCTAATTAAATTCATGGTTAATAGCCTGTCTGGCATGTTTTTTGGTCTCAGGGTTGAGTTGGGTTAGAACAGAAATAAAAGCAGTCTTTCTATTGACGTTCTTTAATTCCATATTTTATACAAATATCTAAATATCTATACATGTATAAAATATATAAAATATAGGAAATCTATAGTAAATTTGAAAGTAAATTTCTTTTATTATCTGTTAATTTTGAATGTGTACATACAACACATATATATGTACTTATACATATATAATTTTCTATTTAAAATTTGAAATGGTATTATTAAGAGTTTAAGAATCAGTGATATTCTAAGGAATTATTTGAATAATAGTTGAAAATTCTTATCAATTAGGGAATCCCATTAAGAGACCATCTTAAATATAAAAAATAGAATTCTTGCAAATTCCTGACAAGCATTCTTTGCCCCATAATATCAAAAAAAAAACAA
Source organism: Myrmecophaga tridactyla (assembly GCA_004026745.1). Classification (NCBI taxonomy): domain Eukaryota; kingdom Metazoa; phylum Chordata; class Mammalia; order Pilosa; family Myrmecophagidae; genus Myrmecophaga; species Myrmecophaga tridactyla. Next base: position 9,911 of record PVIY010010799.1, on the reverse strand, counting down.
AACCACAGCTATTTAACTAAAGGAAACATGGCTGCACATTAAGTCTAATATTAAGATAAATAGATAAATATCAATTTAAAATAGTTATTTTTAACTATTCTTTTTGTTAGCATTGTAAAAAAATTTGACTCCATTCCATCTAAAAATGTATTAACCTATGAAATTGTGCAAAATTGAATGCATACATTCCATTTATTGTAAAAAAATGCAAAATAATGGTATATACAAGCAGTTTTATACCCTTCAATTGAGCAGAAAGAGCAATAGGGACAGAAGAAACCTAAAAAATAATACATATTCGTTAATCTAGATGTTTCAGTTGAATCACAGATGCAACTGAAAACCATCAAGTATCAGTGGCACTAATAAGGAGGAACAAAATGATCACCGAGAACAACTGATCACAGATTGAAATGAGACGATCTAATGACAAAAGATGTCTTCAAAAGAATCCTGAGTATTTTCAGTACTCACAACCATTAAAAAACTAGAATATTATCAATAGGGAAAAATCTGAATAGAAACAATAAGTGAAGGTTATATTTCACAATAAAAATAAAAAAAAATAACAGATAAATAAATAAGATTACATATATAATCAATAAAAATTAGTCCTGAAGGACAAAGTTTGAAGTATTCTAAAAGTATAGCTATCCAAATTCAGTATATATCAGAATTAGCTTATTTAAACATAGACTGCTGGGACTCACCCCCATATTTCTGATTCAATAGTTTAGTGGTAGGAAGGGAGAATTTATGTTTCTAAGAAGTTTTCAGGTGTTTCTTGTATACTTGTTCAATGACAACTTCTTAAGAAACACTGCTTAAAGTTGTAATGAAAATAAACATAAATGGAAAATGAAAGAAAAGCATTAAAAGGCTTGTAACAACTTTCCAGGAAGACTAATATTTGTCTTCTAGCAAGAGAGAGTGAATCAAAACCCCCAAAACAAAACTGCAGTTGAGGAAATAAAAATATATAAAAGAAAACAATTATATTTTTACAGTAAAAATATTTCTTAACAGAAAAAAAATTTTTATTTACAGATAAAAAGGAAACATCTATAGATCTTCAGGAAAAGAGACTATACAAGTTGTTGACTAGGATTTCATAAAAGAATCACTTTTTCAAAATACTTTGAAATTATTAGAATAAAGAACACGTATTATGAACATAGAAATATATCCCAGATGTAACAAACCACTGAAAATAAAGAATAAGGATATATTCATATACAAACGCAAAAGCCAAACAAAATACATTAATTTCAAGCATATTTTGTGAAGGAAACCATTTAATGACACCCTCCAACAACTTGAAGATGAAACCCAAAGTAGAGGAAGTCATATTTTCAAGGACAGTATACTTAAACAAAGAGGGCAATGAAAGACACCTTAGGATGATGTGTCCCTATATTTAAAAAATCAAAATGCGTTACCTAATTCAACATGTCATAGAATTAAAAGTATGAATTTTAATACGTGATGTATTTACAAAGGGTTGAAAGATAATGGACGGAAATGAACTTGATAAGGGAGAAGCCATGTAGGAAATTGATGATACACACGTGGAACTAACTCACAGAATACTTCTAAGAATTTTTTGCCACAACAGGGAAAGCATTGGATATTTACGGTTCAATATTTTCCTTTGAAAGGCACATTTCATGATATCACTTTTTTATAGATCCAATGAAACCATGTACTTTATACTTCTATTTCATAATGATGTAAACAGCTTCTGCAATCTATTTGAAGGTAAAGTATAGAAGAATTAATAAATTTCAGAAGTATAAACAGATCATAATATTATCCAAAGGAAATTAATGTTAAAATTGTTACTATTTTGAAGTATAAAGAAAGGAGTAAGAGAGAGGTGAAAGGCAAATGTTTTCTCTTATAAAGAATTTCATGTAAAAAATGCAGGTGGTATTTCTTAAATTTTATTATTTTGCAATTCAAAAATACAAAACTAGATATTATTTATAATAGCATGTAGATAACTCATCACCAATAACCTATCATTTTATAACATGAAGTGTTATTTGAATTCTCATTTCAAAAAGCAAGGACTATTTCAATATTAGTATCCCTTTTGAATATTTTCTCTTATGCTATTTTACCTTTATTATCCATCCCCCCACAGTAATCCATCTTACAAAATCTCTCAAAGAATAAAGAAAGTTTAGACTTAAAGTTCATTCCTCTCGGCATTCTATTTCTATTAACACAATAAAATCAGGGGAAAGCAAATTATTTAGCTACCCCTAAAATATGTTCCCAATAAGTATTTTAATCCTTACTCCCTGCAATATATCAAATACATTTCCCTCCTCCTCATTTGTCTTCATCATTATGTCCATTTTCCAGCATTCACCATAGAAATATATTATCTTTATTTTTCATAAAATGAAAACAAAAAAAATGTGTATAATTGCCAAACTATTTCAAAACTAGCATGTCTTTTTAATGAAACGGGAACACATTTTCTGATGTGAGCTCTTTATAAGAAAAACAAAACCTACAGAAAAGATGGGTTTATTTAGCAAACTGAAATCCTACCTGTATTGATTCTAGGCATTTCTCATGATACAATATAATTTAAGAATGTCAAATTGTTTTTGAGAAGGGAGTGTGCTTTAAATATTCAGTTTACCTAGATGATCCTGAAGATCCAAATTCAGAAATCAAGTCTGTTCATTAGGTGGTGCCATTTCAGCAGGTGGCATGAAATTCTCTGTGAGTCATTTGCTTCAGTGGCAAGTCACATGCTGTTAAATTAACAATATCAACAAGACAGGAAAAGTAATTGTATTCTTTCAAGACTCTTTATATTAACATAGAGTAAATGACTCTAGTTTTATTTAAAACAAACAAAACATAAAGTGATAGGAAAATGTTGCCACTAAAATGCATGCTTCTGTTTCATAACATTTGTTTCTCACCTTAATGCTTAGATTGAACGGTTTCACAAGTTAATACAACTGATCAGTTCATGTTTATTCATGAAGGAGAGAAGTGCATCCCTTCTGAATAGCTCCACACAGGGACATTCTTCTAGCCTGCTCTGAATCTTGAAACCTAGAAATGAATAAAGCCCCGAGTGACTCTTGTACAGAAATAGAGGGAATTGAAAGCTATGCTGGATGCCCTGCAGTTCTGCTTACAATCCATATATGCCACATCTAAATAGTGTGTGTCTGCCTCAAAGTGGTACATGTAGCCTAGCTATTGTAACTCTTTCTTAGGTATTCAAAGTTACCAGTAAAATCTGGGTAATCTGTGAAGAAATTATTAAATTACATTGCAAGTTTTGTAGCTCCAAAATGCAGATATGTTTTCTCTCTCTCATTGGAAATGTTTATCTTACTATATGTTGGTATGAAGGACTCAAAGTTAATAAAAAATATATCAGAAATATTTAATAGACAATTCTGTGGTACAAAATGTAAAATTACGAAGAGTTATTTTGTTCTAGTCCTTCAGTATAAATATGGAATTTCCACTTATCTGGAGCAATAATAGTCCTTCATCAATATTAATCTTCATCTTCCCTGGGTGACTCCTCATATCTCACTAAAGTACAATTCTCAATCTTTCTTATTCTCCTAGTAAACACTTTACTTTGGAACTCATTGCCCTGCCCTGTCATGGTATACATTATTACATATCCTAAAACCATTTACTAACACTTAAAACTGGGGAAGGATAGTTATCATTAAGTCAGCATAGAAGAATTCAAGATGGTAGTCAACGTACCTTTTCACAGAAATAAGAATAGAGATTTAAAGATGGATCGATAGATAAAGGATAGTGTGTGTGTGTCTCTGTGTGTATGCATTATGTATGGTATGTATAACTACAAGGGAATATGGTAGTAGCTCTAGAATTTAGTAAAAAAATCATATGTATAGATTTGTATTCCTAATAGAAGAGATTAATTTATGTTCATAAAATTTAGTCTCTTGTGAGAAAGTCTTTTAGCCTTATAGTATGATTATTCTATCAAATTAAATATTTTATTTATCTAAAATTAACTACCCTTATTAAAATAATAAGATACTCAAGGAATTTTTCTTATATCTTTGATAAATATATAAAGCAATTTGGTGTATTTTAGCACTGCTTTGTTTTGTTTATTGACCATCTGGTTGGCCTTCTTAAGTATTTGATAGGAAATTTCACACAGCATTAAAACATATTTTCTCTAAGATTTTTAAAAGAAAAAAGTAAGCTCATTCACATATTACTGTTTATGCATATTTTATCACATTATTTTGTTTTGAGTTTCAAAAAATAGTTTCATGAGGACTAACAGGCATGTAGCAATCAAATAAGATCAAAACCATGTAAAATAGGATTTACTAAGGTTGAATGTCATGTAGCTCAGCAGACTACTTCAAGTTTTATTTTCCATTAAGATTTTAATGACAAATGAAGTGAAGAAAGCAGACTGCCACATCCCTACTGTCATCTTATTTTTATGTAATTGTGTATGCCTCTGTGCTTAAATTTACTCCGCATACACAGATACATTCAAAGTTTCTTAGGAAACCCTTTGAGAAATTCTGTTTTAATTACAGGATCAAAAGCGATACAAAGAAGTTCTAACTTCAAGGACAATGTGTTCATTAATAAGAAAATAAGAAAGATATTGTAACTAAGAAGGAAAACTGAAAGTTTTTGTTGTGTTTTCCAGAAATTACTCTTATTGTCTTTCTGTCAGTATACATATCTAAAATTTACTAGATACTATGCTAGCAAATGTGTAGAAAAAATGAATAAAAGCAGGTAATTCATGAATTCAGCATTATCAATTCAATATTGCAGGGATAAAATCCACAGGATTTGGTTAAGATTAAGTTTGGGCAGGGATAGAGTTGTGGTGAGTGAAAACAGGTTTGGAGGATGATTTGTAAGGTTGTTTTGTTTGCCTGTTTTTTGTTTGTTTGTTCTGTTTTCTGTCAAAATGGATGGAGATGCCAGTCAATTAAGGGGAGACAGTGGTGATGACAGGCTTTTGGATGGAGATGTGAACTTGTAGGAATGACGGTGGCCTGAAAGAAGATATGGAATAAAAACTGGCAAATGCTGAGGTGGATTTTCTCAGTCCAATGACAGGCAACTAATGTCAACTCTTCTTTTCAAATTACGGCCTGAGCTACCCAGACAAATAAATTAGAGAATCTTTCTTCCTGCAAGTACAATTACCAGGGAATGGGATGAAACAGAACAGTTTGAGCTAGTATCTACTCCTGTACAACCAAAGTGACCAAAATGTAGTAAGTTCATTCCTGTCGGAAGCCATAAGGAAAAGAACTGAGGATTAAATGCTTCAGAAAAAAGGATTAAGTGTGCCTGAAAGGTTAGTCATCAGAAAATACAATATTCTGAGTGCTTCCTGAGAACAAAAACACTCAAATGAGGCCAGTGTGTAAAATATTGCTTATTCTCAGTATTCATATTTTCCAGTGTTTTATTTTCTTCCTCATTTTGTTCTTGCTTTTAATCCATTGTTTAACCATTATGCATTTTAAATGTCCCCATTTCCCTGTTTTATAATATATGTACAAGCTCCCATCCCTGTAGTTCACTTCCTAGTTGAACATAATTCAATCTACATTTCCAAACAGACAAGCTAACATTAAATAAAAAGTATGCCTCTTCCTATCAAAACACTTTAAAATTCTAGTAAAATATGGTCTCTCTCCTGTCCTTAATTAAGATGAAATATTTAGAATATGTGTTCGCTGAGGCCAATCCAACTCTTATCTACTGGTTTATTACTGAGACAACTACTAATAATTTAAAATTCAAATTTGCCCTTATGATTTCTCTTACAAGAAACTTTTTGACTTAAAGAATCCTTTTTTTATTACACATAGCACAGTGCACATGCAGTGTTATATTCTTTATTTTCTAGATTCAGGTCATAATATAAGCAATATTAATCTTCTTCTATCATCAATTTACTTCTATTTCTGATTAGATTTTCATATGTTAAGTAATTTACCATGGATTTTTGCATTGGTGTAAGCCATCTGATGGTTTCCTGTATAGAAATATCTTACCACTACTATCTGACAGGAGAATTATACCTCAATTGAGTATACTCCTTGATAAAATTTCTCTTATTTCAGAGAGAATAATGTCATTGCATGTCCTTTCTTTTATTCCTATTTGTCTCCTCTCCTTCCAGCCTTCCCTTTTGCTGTGAAGAATATTATCGGGACAATCGTCAAAACTTGAATAGAGTGTATAGATTAGAATGCATAATGAATCAATGTTAATTTCTTCATTTGGATATATTGCTATAATGTAAAAGTGCCCTTAGTTATAGAAAATTCTCATTAAAGAATTAGGGGGTGATTAGACTTGATGTCAGTAACTTACTTTGAAATTACTCAAAAAAAGTTCTTATATAATTGTTGCAACATTTCTTCTATATGTGATTATTTCAAAACAAATTTAATAAATGTAGTTCAAAATGTAGATGTATCCAAATGTGGCATTAATTACTGGATTCAATTAAAAATATATAATTCTATGTGGCTGGTTGACTTTCTTTTGTAAGTTGACCACATTTTGTGTATATAAAGCTGTTAAGATTCTTCTATACATGGAGTTCAGAAATTCTATCAAAATAGTTCAGAGTTACGTCATTTCAGAATAACTTGCTTGGGTCACTGTGCAGCACTATCAAAGAGAAAAACTCAAGTGTATATTTACGTAAATTTTTTCTGCTTTCTACTTTTACATGCTTTTATCCTATAGAAATCACTAAGTGTGTCTACTGCATATCCCTTATCTGTTTTTTTTCATATGTCTGCTAATATTAGTGTGCATGACTTTTTCTTTTCTTCTAATCTTTCACTGTATATGTATTACCCTTCTGTATTTTGGGTATTAATACAACTTCATTATGTAAACCATCAACTGCAAAATAAAGAAAAATTTTAAAATCTTATGTAGCATTCTGTTTGAGAAGATAGTATTGCAGATATTTGGTTCTTTTCTAGTTGTCACATCTTCTCTTCTAAAAGCCTTATTTAGGCCATGGATAAAATAAAATCTGTAATTTTACAACACAGAAGCTTTTAAAAATATAGATTTTCAAATTTTTTATAGCTATTCTACTTTGTTCACACTTAGAGAGCTTTAAATTATCACCTCTCTTATTAATCTTCAGTGATAACAGTAACCATATACCAGATTGTCTTCAAAAAAGCTTTACGGATTTTCAACAACAAGACAGTAATTCAAAATGCTATTATAATGAACCATGTATCATAGAAAAGTTATGTGAGCTATAAAAACATAATATCTGTCTTCTCTTTCAAATGCTCACTTGAGTATGCTGATCCTTTTATTGAATGTTTATGGCTTTTCTTCAGAGTAAACATTTGAAACGCAGCCATGAAAAAATATCATTATTTAATTAGAGCTCCCATGTAACTTTTCTTTTTCTTTAACTTTTTTCTGTCTTTCATTTATTTTCTTCCTAAAATTCTTACACCTAATGCTCTTTGGTTTATCTCTATATTATAAAGCTTTATTAGAGAAATAACTGTTATTAAATGAGAAATATTTAATTGTTTCAAAGCTAGCAGTATTGGTCTATGCAGAAAAGACAATAGTTTATATGCTTTTGTTCATTCATCCATTTACTAGACAGATACTTATTTGTTACAGGCACTGTTGTAAAGGTTGAGGATATAGCAAGGAATAAAACATAATATAATCCTATTTTCTTCAATTACATAATGATAATGGATAAGTTATAACATAAAAATCAAGGCAGTCTTAAATGGTTATTATTTATTCAGTGATATTGGAGACGTTACCACTATAAAATATGAAAATTTATAACAACTGAAATTCTGAGCAAGGCAATAAAGGAATTTCTTACATTTTACAAATTAACAAAACAGAGTATGTATTATAAAATTTTCATTTAAAATAATATGTGCATTATTACAAAGAAAAATGGTTACACCATATAACTTCAATAGCTACTAGTTTACCAGAGCTGTCTTTCTTTACAAAATATAACAATAAAGAAGATTTATTTAGGAAAATACATGACCCATATGCATTTTTTCTTTCTTTTCCTTTCTTAATCACACTGAACTAAACAGACACACACAAGCATGTGTGTGTGTGCATTTGTTAAATTTTGCCTGACTTTTTGATATTTTGCAGAATATTATACATTCCCTATTAAAGATTCCTGGCTTCTCGAGCCAAGTTTTGACTGTAATTTCCACTCTTCTTCAATTCCTTGCTTTTCAGATTTTCAGCATGCTGTCAGATTTTGATAGGTTCACAGGTATGCAAAGAAGTTTTTGTTGCATTGTAAAAGAGACAGACTTGAGCAGAAAATGTGTTCTTGCTGCATTCTCTCACTTTTTCCTGTCTTTAGTGATTTGGCACCTGGAGTACAGGAAGCCACCCTATGATCATGATGTCTTGTGAAAGAAGATAAACTACCAACACTCAGAGAATGGAAAAAGAAAAAAACACAGATTACTTTCTTGGGGATGTGATTTTTTTTTTTATTAGAAAAGATGTACATTTACAGAAAAATCATACTGAAAATAGCATTCCTGTATGCCACCCATTATTACAAACTTACATTTGTTAAAACTGATGACAGGATATCATTATCATTGTAGTATTAACTATTGTCCATGGCATTAGAATTCACTATTTGGTTTGTTACAGTCCTTATTTTTTAAAAAATTATTCTAGTAAGATATATACAACTTAAATTTTCTCCTTTTAACCACATTCAAATATGTAATTCATTGCTGTTCATTTCCTTCATAATATTGTGCTACCATCACCAACATCTATTACCAAAGATTTTATTTTCAAAGAAACAATATATGCCTTATTTTTACTACTGCTACTCATAATAATAAGATAATGATTAATTTTTCTAAAAGGGGCAATGACCATTAAACGCAACATACGATCCTAGACTATACTTAATAATGGAGGAGAAAACACCCAAATGGACATAATTGGAATGATTGAAATAATTGGACCAAATGTTTTCCATCAATGTTAAATTCCTTAGACTTAATCATTGCACTTAAGTTGGTTACAGAGTTGAGTGTCCTTGTTATCAGAAAATGTACATAGATGCATTAAGTGTTAAAGGTGCCAGATGTATGCAATGTACCTTCAAATGTTGAGAAAATATAGATAGGTATAAATAGACTAATAGACAAATAGATGACAGATGATTGACAGGTAGATAGAAAGAAAGAAAAGAAACATAGATGGATAGTTGATATAACAAATATGGCAAAATGCTAATAGTTGGTAAATCTGGGTATCTGGGTTTGGGAGCACGTTGGAATTCTATATTTTATCTGTATTATTTTGCAACTTTCTTGTAAATTTGAAATTATTTCAATTACAAATTAAAATGTTTAAAAATTATGGAAACATGTTATTTTCCATTTCCTCTTATATTATTCTATATTCCCCTTATCTCAGGAAACAGTGTCTTCTCCCACTCCCAGGTGTCACTGAGCATGCCCCAAAGCTGGAATTCCTTTACCCCAGATGGCTGTCCCACAGCTTTCCAGTTGTCCTGTGAGCTGCATCCACAGGGAGGGAAAGTTCTGTGACCTGGGATGCTGAGCTTGCTATGAGTGTCATGGTTCACTCCTTCAAGCTGCCACTAGACAAATTTTTTTTTATAAACTTTTTTTATTAATTAAAAAACTTAACAAAAGAACATTAAGATATCATTCCATTCTACATATACAATCAGTAATTCTTAATATTATCACATAGTTGCATATTCATCATTTCTTAGAACATTTGCATCAATTTAGAAAAAGAAATAAAAAGACATCAGAAAAAGAAATAAAACAATAATAGAGAAAAAAAGATTA